>JAJMZT010000002.1:0-21515 GCA_023807265.1 Metadinium minorum
CCCAATCCCCAATCCCCCATCCCCCATCCCCAATCCCCAATCCCCAATCCCCAATCCCCAATCCCCATTGGACTTGAAAAATAAATATTTATTAATAAATATTTTTAAATTTTTTTAGAATTAAATTGAATTTAAAAGTTTAATTAACTTTTCTCTTAAATTATTCGAAATAATGTCAACTATGGCTGAGTTGCCATTATTTGAAAAATTTCAAATTATAGATTAATTATGCAGTTACTCCTTTAACACTATTGACTACTAAATCCACAAAATAGGATGGGTCAGTTCTGTTTTGGTCAAAGTCTGTCATCTTAAAGTTATTTTTACCTTTTTCATTATAAAGTGTTTTTACTCTATCAAAAGATTTATCAGGAGAACTTCCTATTTTAAATGCAATAATATTTATATTCATATCCGCACATTTTTTAATATAACTATCTAATCGAGGCCCTTGAGAAGAATAATCTCCTCCATCACCACCATTATTATATATTTTACTATGGGCAGGAGCATCAGCTATATGTATTATTATTCTTGTGCCATTTTCCCAATTCATAGTATTTGAACAAATTTCATAACCTCCTGCCCAATCTTCTGGGCCATCTCCACCACTTAATAAATTAATCTGATCAACATAATTTTTGAAATCATTTATATCAGAAGTTAATAATTTATGTCTATTATAATCTGAACTTACATCAATAGGATCAGAATAAAAAACGGCCCCGAATCTAAATTCATTATCACTCATTTCATTATTTAAAATATCTGAAATTTTGACACAATAATTTTTGACTTTAGTTATAGAACCACTCATTGAACCTGTAGTATCAACTAAATAACAAATATCGATATTAGTAGATGCGAATTTATATAAATCATAATTTAATCTAAAAGTAAAATTTACTTTTTTTGGCCTATATTCTCTTGGATGATTGGAAATTTTAAACCTTCTCTCAGCAGAGCCGATAAAACCAGATAAATTTTGTAAATATCTATAAGTTCCTTTTTCATTCATTTCTAAAAAGAATTTAGTATAAGAACAATCAATAAAAATATCTCCTTCACCTTCTCCATTATCTCTATCTTTCCCATTATAGAATAATGAATTAATGCATCCTTTTGAATCTCTTGAAAATGGAATAAAAGGCATTAATGATGTCCCTTTTGCATATGATACTGTTAGTCCTTCATATAGCTTTTTCAAATTTTTTGCTAAGGATTCTCTTTCAACATTATTTACTTTATGAATTAAAGCATTAAATGAACAATTATTTTCTAAATTACCACTTTTATCTTCTAATAAAATACCTCCACCAGGGTTATCTCCCTCTATTGAAAATTTAACTTTCTCTCCATCGAAATCTACTTTTTTTAAAAATTGATTTACTTGAAAAGTCATAGGTTCATTTTCTGCCATTAAAACGAGAGAACCTCCATTTTTCCAAAATTGAATCATACAATCAACAAATTGATTAATATAGCAAGCTGCATCTTTTTTTCCACTTGGCATATCATTTATTTCTCTACCACTCATCACCCATAAAGAATTATAGAAGCATCTTCCTTCTTCATTAGTCTTAATTAATTCATTTATAGCTTCTTCATAGTCTTTAACAACTTTTACTTGATATCCATAATATCCAACTATAGATGAAATGCAATCTTCTCCATTTATTTTTCTACATATATTTTCAGGAATAATTCTCATCTCTTTTTCTCTTTGTTCTTTAGTTAATCTATCTAAGGCACCTTTTTGAGTTTTTAAATTTGAAGAAAAACACATTAAAATTAAAATCCATTGGCCTTGATAAAAGTTTTTGTCATACATTCCTCCATCACCTTCGGGGTTTTCATCATTATTAGAAGCCATATCTTCTTGATGGAAAGGAAAAGATTCTAAACTTATTTCAATATTATTTAAAAATTTCTTTAACTCTTTAAATTTGGGATTTCTAATAACATTTATAACATTTTTTATTTCTGAATTTATGTGCTCGATATTCATTATTTCAACAAAACTTTCCATTTTATCATCTTTAAATTTAGAAACGTCACCAAAACAATATGAGATACCTTCTAATAAATTATAAGGATTCATTGAATATACTATTTGAGGGAATAATTTTTCAATTCCAATAGGACAAATCCCAACTCCTATGCCAAAAACATTTATATTTTTGATATAACAATTATTTACAACTCCAATTATTCTATTTCTTTCACTAATATTGTATAGTCCATCAGTTAAAACAAAAATATAATTAGTATAATCTGCTCTTCTAGCCCTATTTAAATTATATGCAGACTTAATGGCAGATGCTAAATCAGATGTTTGAATAGGCTTTAAACAAGAGAAAAATACTGGCCAAAAAGAGGATTTTTCATTTAATATTTCATTAGAGGATCTTTCTGAGCATAGAATTACTGGTTCTTTTTCTCTAGTTATTATTACATCTAAACAGGGGATATTATCATATATAAATGCACTAAATAGTATTCTTATTGTATGCAAAGTATGGATAAAGGCAGTATCATTTAAACAAGAATTAGATGTATCTATAATTATACTTACTCCATAATTTTTGACAAATCCATCTCTTATTTCTCTATATAGCCTTGGATTAGGTATTTTATTAATCGAATACTTTATTAATTCAATAATATCTAAATGGGTTCCTTCTTCGCATAAAACTGCTTGAGTTGGAAGATTAGGTTTAAATATAGTATTCATATATTTAAGTTTTATTCTATCTCTTTTTTCTTTGAATAATTTTGCTAATTTTATTATTTTATTTTTCATATCAATATTAATTGTATCATTTTCATATCTAATTATTTTTCCAGTATTCTGACAAAATAATTTAAACTCTTTTTGCTCATTTTGATTATCTTTAACATTTATAGGTAATTTATTTTTTTTGATATATAGAGAATTAAATTCTTGTTTATTTAAATTTTCACTTAAATTACTAAATAAATAATTTATATAATTATCGTCAAGTATATTTTGATTTTTTATAGTAAATTTACTTTTTACCAATTTTTCTTTATTAAATTTTTCATTATTTGTATTTCTTAATAATATTTCAGATAAATTAAGCACAAGTCTATCAATGATTTTTTCATTTTTAATATCATTAAAAGATATATCAATTACTTTTCCACAACTATTGCATCTTTTAAATAATTCCGAAAAATTATTCCATAAAGCTTTCAATTCACTTTCATATTTTTTATTTTTTTCCTTATATAATATATTTGATTTAATAAATATAAAGCAAAATGAATTTTGAATTTCATTAAAAATTTTTAATTGCCATGCTTTTAACTTTTTAAGTTCATCATCAAATCCATTAGAAAAAATATAATAAACATTATTTATATTTTTATCTTCGTTATTATAATCCAAAAAGTATCTAACACAACTTGCCAATTGAGTAACATTCCTTTTAATAAAGCAACAATCATATAATTTTTGCAAGGCCAATTCACTATGGGGTTCTGATGTTTCTTTAATTCTGACTTTCATAGCACTATCACCAATTAAATTTAATGAATATTTAATTTCTAAATTATTTAAGGCATTTGCTAAACCACATACAAATAACATATTTAAAACTCTATTTTCATTACTAATTGTTCTCGCGCAATCAACCAATATATGAGCTTCAATATTTTTAAATGGAATTTCTTCTTCTACCTTTATATAATTTAAATTGGATATTAAATGAATAATTTTTAGAGTCAAAAATTTACTAGCTTTAATTAGTGAATCAATAGATAAAATTTCATTTTCTTTTAATTGCATATCAATTCTATTATTTAAAAGATTATCATCTACTTTTGTTCCTTTGATTTTTTTTGTATTTATGTAATCCTTAGTTTTTTCATATTTGAATAAAAGCATATTTGGAGAATTTAAATCTTTACCTAATTTATTCAAATTATCATATATATATTTTAAAGCATAATCTTCATTGAACTTCTTTTCATAATCTTCAAATTTAACTCTATTTAACTTAGTTTGATCATTCTCATTTGCTACTTTAGTAGTGGTTAATTTATTACCTTCACCAATGTTCTCTTTTCCTAAGTCTATATTATCATAATCAACTTCTTCTGCATTAAATGCCAAATTTTTTATATCATTTTCTTGATCTTGATCTACTTTAATATCAATTAAGCTATTTAATTCTTTTAATGAATCATCATCTTCTAACAATGATGTTTCTTTATAACTAATCATTGTTTCATCTAAATTGAAATTCATGGCTCCTTTTGCCATATTTCTACTTTTTTCTATTTTTCTTAAAGCATTATTTTCAAATTCTTCCCTCATTTTTTCTTCGTATTTTTTTTTATTTTCCCATTTATCTTCCTTTCTATATAATTCTTTTTCTTCTGGTGGTTGTATATATGAATATTCATTCTTATTTTCTCCTTTTATATTATCAAATTGGTCTAATTGAACATTTGCATTTTTTAATTTGATAATCATTTCTTCAAAACATTTTATAAATTCTTCGGCTATTGATTTTATAAGAATATTACTTTTATTTTTTTTAATTGCTTTATAAACACCAAATAAAAGGCCATATTTTTCTTGTGCTTCATTTAAACTTAGATTATTTTTTTTTAAATGTCTTATATATAATGGAAATATTCTGCAATAAATTATATATTTATTCAAAAATTCATTAATACTTTTTATATTCATTGAATAATTTTCGTTAAATAATTTAATTTCAGGAAAGTTTATTTCTATATCATTATCTAGGTGAATATTTTTATTATTAGTATTATCTGAATCAATTTGTGGTTTTGTATTCTCATCTACTATTTCTGATTGATCACCCTTTATATTAATTTTCCTACCTTTTGAATAATCTTTATTCTCCTCCTTTGGTATATTGTTTTCTAACTTATCCAAATAGTTTTTTAAATCATTGGGCTGTTCTGGGTTTTTGCTTGGAATATCAATATAATTAAAAAGTAGTTCTTCATGCTTACTTTCCAAATTAGGATTACTTATCTTTATTTTGCGATCAAGATTTTCAAATTTATCATTTTGTTCAATATAAAATTTATGGAAATGGTATATAAATTGATGAATTAAAATATCTGTATCTTTTGAATTATTGTTACGTTTATTCCAAATATTATAATTAAATTGATTATATATATTTTGAAAAGTTGATTTTTTATCTTCTGGGAGAAAATTTATTATATTTTTCATCATTTCTGAAGGATTATGAAATATATGATATATAATGCATTCAAATGTAATTTTATCTTCTCGACATTTTCCTTTATAGCTGCTTATAAATTTTTTAAAATTATCAATATATTTATATATTTCTTCTTCTATAATTCTTTTTGCATACTCAATTTCATTATTTGAAGGTTGATAATGATAATTATTATAATAATTATTATAATAATTATTATAAGAAAAAATTTTTTTTTTAGCATTAATTAAATATAATTTTTCAGAATACCAGTCCATATTATAATAATTATTTTTTATTTCTTTTTTTGCTGGAAATTCTATTTCTATATATTGTATTTTTTTATTCCTTAAATTATTAATATCTTCATCAATTAATGGATAACAATTATTATTATATTTAAGGAAAATTGGAAAAGAAGATTTTTCAAAAATCCATTTTCCAGAATAATAATTTAAATATTGTGATTCTATTTTCAATTCTCCTTTAGTATCGGTGATATCACTTTCTAAATTTAAATTCAAATATTGAATATTATTATTATAAATAGGAGCGTTTTTACTTGAAAAATCAATAATTTGCCCTGAACATTCAAAAGGAGATATAAAATAATAATTCTCAAGATTATTATAATTATTTTCATTCACTTCAATGAAATTATTTCTATTGTAACTAAATATATTTAAACCAAATTTTTCATACATTTTAATATTATTTTTATCTACATCAGGATTTTTGACAAAATTTACTTCAATTACTTTTTTACAATCACCTAAATCAACTGTTACATATGATGTCATCTTATTGTTTGAAATATATTCTATTTTAATTTTGCAATTAAAAGTACAAATGCCATTTTTAATTTTATAATTTTTTTCCTCTTGTAAAATTTTGATACCCTTACATCCATTAATATCCAAAGAGAATTTTTTATCTTCACTCGCACTAAATAATGCAAATTTCAATTTAATATTGGTATTCTTTTTGTTAAGAGTTTCTTTTACCCTCTCATTTAAATATATATTAACCGAATTTTCAACATAAGTTTTAGTATAAAAATCATATATATATAATTTATAAATATTAGATTTTATTACAGCATCAATAATAATATAAATAATATAATTTTCTTTTATCATAATTTCATATATACAATTTAATCTTGGGATATCTTCAATAAATTCAGTATTATAATTAGGTATTATAATTTGAAAGGAATTCTTTATCTTACTTTTTTCCATATATTTAGAGTATATCTCAGGCTTTTTAGAAGAATTATTTTCTAATGATTTTACAGAAATACAAAATAAAATATCTTCTTTAGAATAATTATTAATTAATTCAAAATCGATATACTCATTACTTGTGAAAGTTGAAGCATCTAATTTATAATATAATTCATTCATTGCACTTTTTTCTTCAGTATAATTATAATTATTAATTAATTTATATTGCTTACATGATAATAATAAATTTAATAAAATCAAACTAAATCTAATCTTTATATTAATAAAGCATTCTTTTCCATCTAATGTATTTATTATTAATTTACAAGACAATTCCATTGTTTTCTCTTCTAAAGATGATGGAATTTCTACGAATATCTGAATTGCTTTTTCATCTTTTTTAATAAAATCTAAAACTGAAATTAATTGAGGTTCCAAAATTTCATTCTTATCATTATCTTCTCCATATTTAATATTATTTAGCATATTAATTTCTTTATTTTTTTCTTTTTCTTTTTCTATATTTTCTTCTTCTTCATCTTTTTCTTGGACTTTGTCTTCATCTTTTCCTTTTTCAATTTCTGCTTCTTCATTTATTTCTTCTTTTTTATAATTTTCTATTTTCATCTTTAAATCTTGATTTACAAAAGATATAATATTTATCTTAAATTTTCCCTTATAATATATAGGACAAATTTTACCTAAATTTATATTTAATGTATCATAGCAACATTTTAATTTATTATCATCTATATTTATTATAGGTATAAATATATTTGGCGAATTAATATCCATACTATCAAATTTAACATAACATATTTTCTTTTCATTTGGAAAATCAAACATTTTAAAATCATCTTTAAATAATTTATTTTCTTTTAATTCTAAAAAGTTGTCTATTGGTTTATTTAAATCTTTATTAAAAAAATTTGAATAGGCATTTATCAAATTATATATATCGTTATATTCATTTTCTATTTTTCGGACATAATCATTTAAATTTTCAAATTTATTAATATTTAATTTAAATAAATCATTTATCTCATCTTTAAAAAATGATAATTGCAATTTTAAATTTGATATATTTTCTTTATTTATTAAATTTTGCATGATTTCATTTATTATATTTTTTAAGTTATCTAAATTCGAATTTAAATTTGATATTGTTTTTATAAACTCATCTTTTGGATTTCCACCTAATGTTATTATATCATAACCAAAAGTATTTTCTTTTTTTGGTTGTTTCTCTTTTTCATCAATTAAATTTCTAATTTGATTTTCATCAATTTTATTAAATTTATAAAAACAAAATTGCTCTATTTTATCAAATTTAAATATATCATCTATTGAAATTTTTTTTACTTCATTATTTTCTTTATTTAATCTTTTATCTTCTTGTTCTTCTTCTTTATGTTCTTCTTCTCTATGTTCTTCTTCTCTATGCTCTTCTTCTCTATGTTCTTCTTCTCTATGCTCTTCTTCTCTATGTTCTTCTTCTTCTTTATTTTTTTCATTTTCAATTTCTTCATTATCTTTTTCTATTTCATTTATTTTTAATTTATTTTTAAAAGTTTCTAAATTATCGTTTGTAAGTAAGTAAATATATCCATTTTTATCTATTTTTTTAATTTCATAGTCATCCATTAAAAGCTCATATTTTTTTCCTTCTTCAATTATATATTCAATTTTATAATAATTGATTTTTTCGTTATCTTTATTTAAACCATATTTCTTTAATTTTTCAAAATCCTTCTCATTATTTATCAAATTATAATGGTCTTCTTCATTCACTAAATTCACTCCTTTCAATTTATCTATTAATTCATTATTTTTGCTTAATAAATCATATATCTCATTTAATATCTTTCCTACTTTCTTATTATGTTCATTTAGTAATTCATTAAATTTATCATTTAATAAAACTTCGTTTGATTCATTTATCAACCTTACTATTTCAATTTTTTTACTTTCAGATTGTTCTAAAAATTTAGTAATGTTCTCATTAATTTTTAAATTATCTAAATTTTCCATTAATTCCTCATTTATATCATTTTTCATTTCATTATTATTTTCATTTCTTTTATTATAAGTTTCAATATATAAATTCTTCTTAAATTCTTCATTTATTTCATTTTTTAATTCATTATAAATTGTTTTACTTGGGTCATATGAAATTAATGAAAATTTAGAATTATTTTTTAAATCACAACAAAGAAGTTCATCAAATTTATCATTAAATACATGATCAATTATAATATTAAAATAATCCTCTAATATATTTAATATTTTCTTTTGAATATCTTCATTTTTAACAGCTATATTTTCTATTAAACCTCTAAAATATTTAAGAAAAGAATTTATATTTATATTTCTAATTTCTTCATTAACATTGTTTTTTACTAAATTAATCCATTCTATAGGTACCTTTTTATTATGTTCTTTATTACTTATGATTGAATTTTTAATTTTTTCTAATATATTTTTTTTAATATCTTTTTCAGGTATTTCAAAGTCTATAAAATTCATTGTTGATAAATTTCTTAACATAAATAGCCAAAATGGAATATAATCAATTGGAATTTCCTTTGATAAATCATATATAATTGATTCATTAGAAGAATTTATAGAATTAAACAATTTGTCTATAAAATTGCTATTATTCTCAATATAATATATAAATGAAGGATTAAAAAGTGAATTATCTTCTTTAGCTTTTTTTAAAATATTTTTTACACTCATTAGTTTTTTATCTTCATTAAGTAATTTATAAAGGTCATCTAGCATAAAATTATTATATTTATTATCTATAATCACATCAGTAAATTTATAAATATATTTTATATAATCATTAACTCTCTGCAATTCTTTTTTTTGATTTTCTTTACAATTTTTAGAATTTATTTTTTTATCTATATTTTGAACTACAATTTTTGGTGATGTCCAAATTTCATCATTAGTAATTTCTTGATATAAAAAACAGCCTATTTGATCTGTAATGTCTTTTGCATTTTTGAAATCTTTATCTAATAATTTAATCATTTCTTTACTAATTTTACTAACTCTTGTTGTTTTTTCATCCAAAACATCTCCTATTTTATATTTATCATTATTATTATATTTGAAAAATAAATGAAATATATCATGAGGTTGAAAAGATGGAATTTTTATTTTAAGATTAGGGAAATATTTGTCTGCAATTCCCTCAAAATAAAAGTATTCATCTTCTCTTATATCATATATTTTCATTTTATTATTAATATCATCTATGAAATTTTTAAGTCTATCTATATTATATTTTTCATTCATAAATTTAGATAAGAATTCTGCCCTTATCATACTTTTTACTATTTTTTTCTCTTTATCACTCAAATTATTACTTTCTTCTTCAAATTTTTTTTCATTTATATAATTAATAATATGCTCTATTTCAGTTATTGAAGATAATTCAGTGGATATTTCTAAATATTTTTTATATGGTAAATCATAACTTATTAATATACTTATTTCTTGTTCTATTTTTGAATACCAAAATATTAATTGATAAAATTTAGTTTCTATGTTTAAATTATTCAAATCAATATCTGTAGATATCCCCCTTCTTGGCCACTTTAAATAATTCTTTTGCTTAATATTTGCATCTTTATTAAATTCTATAAAATCTTCAACTTTTTTTTCTAATTGAGAATATAATTTTTTATTTATATTTTTCGTTTGTAATAAATTATTTATTTCTTTTAAAATTAATTCTTTTATTTTAGAACTATTTTTACAGTTTTCATTTATTTTTTCCAATAATTTTGTTGTTTTTTTTATATATTCCATATTTTCCTTATTATTTTCTTCAAATGTTTTTCCAAGAAGAAATTTAGTTTTTAATTCAATTAGATTTTTTTCATATTTTTTAATATATTCATCATCATAACAAATTTTTAAATTTTTTATATTTTTTCTTTCTTCTTCAACCTGAATTATTTCATTGTCAAAATTAAATTCATTTTCATTATTTTTATCTTCATTTACAAAATTTATATCCATCATATTTCTATATTTCCATAATATACTACTATTTTTTTCACAAAAGAATTTTAAATCTAATATATTTTTTATAAGACTTTTACAATCATTATTATCAATTTGAAATTGTATAATATTAATTGTATCTTTTTCTAAATAAGATAATGAATTTTTTAGATAATTTATTATTTCTGGATATTTTTCAAAATTCAAAATAAGTGATAAAATATGGCTTATCATAGGAATAGATTTATTAGATGTAAATAATTTTGAATGATTTAATTTTTCTATTTTTTCTTTTTTAATATTACATAAGTCATATATTTCCTCAATTATTCTTATTGTGTCTTCATCAGAAGCTTTTTCGATATAAAAATATTCTTTGTTATAATATAAATAGCTTCCTCTAGACAATAGCAATGAATTTTTTTCATTTAAAACGAAATAAGGTATTATACTGTCTTGTTTTAATTCATCAAATATTAATGAATATTTTTCTTTTCCAATTCTTACTAAAATATTATATTTTTTCTCATATAAAAAGGACCATATTTTTATGTAATCCTCATTATACTTTAATTCTTCAATATCATTAAATGCATCAAAAGGATATAAATCTTGTACTATTTTAAATAATGATGGATATTCAAATAATCGTCTAATTAAATTATTAAAACTAATTTTATTTTTATATTTTAATAAGTCATCTAAAGCAAGGCATAAATCTTTTGTATTTGGATTACTTAATATATTAATATTTATTGTATAGTCATATAAAATATTATAATTTTCATTTTTACATATTTCATTTAGTAATCTTAACCTTAATAAATATTTTTTTATGTCTTTGTTCTTTAATAATTCTTCATCTTCTAATTTTTTCATTTCTTGTAAATTTGAAATTTTATCTATTTTTTTTTCTATATTTCTTAATAAATCTTTAATAATATTTATTTGATAAAATTTACATTTTATTTCTGATGCCATTGTCAAATTATTATCCAATAAAGTAATTGTATCTTCTATATTATTTGCAATATTTCTTATTTTTATTTTATTCGCTGGAATTTTCAAACAATTATCCACAAAAATTTTAAAACTAAAATTATCAGATTTTATAATATTAGCAGCATAATTTTGTATTGTTTTTAAGTCATTTATAATGTCCTTAAATTCAATTTTATAATCTAATTTTTCATCAACTTTAAATTTTGGATCTGGCTTTTTTTGAAGAATATTATAAGCTTTATCAATAAAATCTTTTCTATTTTTATTATTATATGTTATATAAGATCTCCAATAATAACTTTCCAATACGCATTTAAGCCATTCTTCTATATTAACATTTTTTTTTTTTTTAAATGTTTTATTATAATCCCTTGAAATAAAAGTTAATATCCTTGAAGTAAAATGAGCACCTCCAGCAATTAAATCTGTATTATTAATTGTTGATAATACTTGATTTTTATGGTATGAAGCCAATCTTCCGCAAAAATCTGACCAAAAAGCGCTTTCATTTTTAGAATCACGAATATTTTTATATAATAAAGTTGTTATATCTCTTGGCTCTAAATCAATTGAAGGTAATGTGAACTTTATGCAATTATTAAATAAAACTTGATCTATTTTTTTAGCTCCTTTTGAAAGTGGATTATATATAATAAATAATCTAAAATTTTTATGAATATTTGATTTATCAAAAATTAGATCATTATCTCCTGATTCATATATATTTAAAGTTTTTAATTCTCCACATAATGAACCTAATTTTTGAGATATTTGCTCAGAAGCAGTTTCAATTCCATCTAAACAAACGAAATTTCCTTCTTTTATTCCTTTAATAAATTCTGAGTCTTTCTTTTGGAATCTTGACATTGTTGAAGTCAAAAAAATTAACTCATTTTTTGCATCAATAAATTTTTCTCTTTCTTTTTCTCTTTCCTTTTTATCCTTTAACTTTTTTATCTTTTCATCAATTTCCTTTAAAACTTGTTCTAAAGTTTTCACATTTAATTTATTAAAATTTTGAATATCTTCATTATCTACAAATTTTAATATTTCATTTATTTTAGTTTTTTCTATATCACTAAAATCATCTTTCATAATAGATTGTCCAGTAAATATAGAAATTCCTGAATTAGCATTTAATTGATAAATACTTAGATTATATCCTAATAATTCAGCAAGTAACATTATTATATATGACTTTCCTGATGCAGTTAATCCCTGAATTATTGGAACTTTATCTGCTTTAATACAACATAGTAAAAATAGAAAACAAAGCTTTTCAGATAAAGTCATAGAATTAAATCTATTTATAAGTTCTTCTTCTCTTCTTTTAGGTTTTTTAATTTGAACTTTGATTTTATTATTATTTTTACTACTTAAAGAGGAACAAAATTTCAAATGATTATCTGTATAGGAAATTGATGGACTAAAAAGAAATGAATCTAAATTTAGCTTTTTTTGCGCTTTCAAAATATTTTCTCCTTGAGTAAAGTGATGTTGGAATATTATTGTCATAAAAAATGTTTTATCAATTTCTGGCAGGCTGGTTCTAAATGAAATATATTTTTTAACTTCATTTAATGTAAAGGGAAATTCTCCAATACCATTTTCTGAAATTTCTTTTGATTTAATAAAATTATCATAAAATTGTGTTGCTTCATCTTGTGTAAATTGAAGTTCCTTTTTATTTCTATTTTTATAATTTTCTCTTTCAAATAAATTTAATATAATATCTTTAATATCTTGATTAGAAGGATTTTCAACTATATAATATATTGAATTATTAATTATATTTATAGGCAATTTTTCTTTTGTCATGTCATCAGTAGAATTAAAAATACAAATTAAATTTATATAGTTTTTAGTTATAGGATTTCCATTTACTAGTATTTTAGAACCTTTTGGACCAAAAATATCATTTATTATCCCTAATATCGCTGGTGTAGCATTATTAATCCCTTCTAAAATTATTAAAGTATTAATAAAATTATCAGTACATTCTAATGCTTTGCAAAATTCAGTTTTTGCAACAATTAAAGTTTGAACTCCATTAATTGTTTTAAAAACAGTTTTACCAAATAAGTCATCTATTTTTGTATATTTAGTAATTGTTATCTTAATTGGTTTTAATCCTGTTAATTTGCAATAATAATCTATAGCTTTTGATTTGCCTTGTCCACAGGATCCTTCTAAAACTATTGGAGTTTTTGTAGATATACCAAAATGAATTATATCTAATAAATTTTTCATTTTTAGTGTAAATATAATATCATTATCAATATCTTTTTCATTTTTTTTATTATCATTTGCTAAAAATTCAGCCTCAATTTTATATAATAAGGATTGAATAATATTTTTTTTCTTTTTCTTTTTTAATGGACTTTGAGATAAATTATTATCATAATTTTCTTTTATATCGAATATTGAATTTAATCTTTGAATGCAAGTTTGACTTGTTAATTTATCGAAGATTTTTTCCCTATTTGGAGTTAAGCCTAAAAATAATATATATATTGCTAAATTTAAATTACTTTCTTCGTTATTTTCTCTTATTTTATTTAATTCTTTTAAAATTCTAAAACAATTCATTTTTTGAGCCAATGTAAATTCGCTATCTTGCTTAAATGTTTCTAAATATTTATTTATATATTCATCCAATTTTTTCAAACTTTTTTTATGCTTTATAACATTTTTTTCTTCTTTTGAGGAATATTTATTGACAAAAATTAAACTAAATCTTGATAAAAAGGCATCAGATAATTTTGACTCTTCCCCTTCATTACATGTGGCAATAATTCTAAAATCTTTCCCTAAATCTATTTCTTTTTTATCTTCACCAGTATATGTGTTTTGAATATCCTCATTTAATGTTATTTTTTTATTACCAGTTAAACATTCATTTAATCTTTCTAAATTTTCAGTTTTGACGTCAGTAATTTTTTTTAATATTAATAATTTCTTCTTTATTACTGCTGAAAGCAAAATTCCTGGTTGAAACTCAATGAGCAATTTATTTCTTGTAATTTTATTCTTTTTATCATTTTCAAATAATTTTTGTTCAAAATTATTTAAAGCATATTCTAGCCATGAATTCTTTTTGATATTTATATTTTCTTTTTCATTTTTTATTAATTCTTTTATTTTTTCCTTGTTTTTTTCGAAATTTTCTAGATATTTTAATTTATTTTCAATATTATTTATTCTTAAAATTTCATATATTGCTTTTAAATAATATAATTTTGCATCTTCTTTGATAAATGGAATATTTGAGCCTATTAATTGTGACATTGTTATTTCCGAATTTAAAGAAACTATTTCTATATTACTATTATTTAATAAAAAACTTCTTGCAAGATAGGTTTTGAAAGAACTTGGACCAGAGATTAATATAGGTTCATCATCGCTAGAAAGAAGCATTTTAAATAATCCATCTAAAATACTAGGAAGATTATTAAGCTCTTCATATATATTTTCTTCATATACTCTATAATATAGACTAATATTGCCTTTTTTTATATAAATTTTCTTATTTTCTTTATCAGATTTTAACTTTGGTTCGGCATAATATACATCTTTTAATTGGTTTAAATCCTTTTTTCCAAAAATATCTGATAATAATTTACAAATTAAATTTAATCTTTCTTCTACCATGGATTCATTTGTAGAACTTAAAATATAAAATAATATATTTTCTTCAATTCCTAAATTTTTGAAATTTGAAATATACATAACTTGTTTATGTATCCTCGTAAAAAGCTTTGATATATCTCTCAATGACCAATTTGTTAAAGTTTCTTCTTCATTTATTCTCATCATTAGAGTACCACATTTTTCAGCTTCTTCTCTTGTAAATATTTCACTACCATTTTTAAACTTTTTATTATATATGCTTACACATATTTTTTCTATTTCACTTTGAATTCTATCTGGGTAATTAATAACTTTTATTTTGACTTTTATTTTTTCGGGCAATTCTTTTCTTCCAAATGTTTCTCTAGTATTTTGGCATATAATGAAGAAAAAATTTGGATTAATTTTAATTTCATTTTCTATTCCAGGAATAATTATTTTTTTATTATATTTCAATTCTAAACATGGAGTTATAGCTTTCATACAATCTTCAGATGATATATTAAATTCATCACCAATAAAAACATTTCCTTGTTTCATACTTTTGGTCAATGGCCCTTTTCTAAATACAAGTTTTCCATCTTGCATTGATGAAACACCATAATAATCAGAAGGTCTGGTAAATTGATTATAAGTATGCATATAAAATGGATTTTCATATTCAATATCTAGGATTTTTTCTCTAATATATGTAAATGCCCTAGCACCTATTGTTTTTCCAATTCCGGGAGGGCCGATAATACATAAATATTGGTTAATTAATGAGCAAGCATATAATTGAACCATAAAATTTTTTAAAGTTTGAGATTCATCAAAAAAATATTCTTCATCTCCTAGATTTCTTTTTTCTTTATTTTTTTCAAGTAATTCTTTTATTAAAATATTATATATATCTTGATTCTCATCACTTAATTTTTCTTCAAATAATAATTCAAAAACGAAGTTTACTATTGAATTAAATTTAATATCTGGATAAATAGAAAATTTATTTATTAATATAACAACACTTCTAATAAATTTATTTATCGAAGACATAGATAAATATTTTTTAGAATTTTCATCAATTTCATTATTATTTTGCTCTAAATTATTATTATTATCTATATTAGATATGTCATTAGGATTTGTATATTTTGATAATATTCCTATTTTTTCTAATAAAATATATATTTCATCTTCTTCTAATTTTAATTCGTTTTTAATTTCAATTTCTTGTTTTTTATTTTTTTCAAAAATTCTCTTTCTAGTAATTCCTGATTTAGCTTTTTTTTTTGTTTTATTATTTTCATAATATTCCATTTGATATTTCTTTATTAATATTTCTATTAATTTTCTAATTTCTTCCTTATCTTTTATAGAAAATTGATTTTCTAATGTTATTACTTGGAATCTATTGACAAATGCTGGAGATATTTGATTTATTTTATCAAAATTAGATGTGGAAATAATTCTGAAATTTCTATCAATTTTTAATTTTGGTTTTTTAGAATATTCTGGAACTTCAAAATAATTTTCTTCTTCATTATTTTTTTTATCTAATAAACCATTTAGTCTTTCAATAACTCTTGAAGGAGCTTCATTAATGCTATCTAAAACTATACATTTTCCTTCATCAATAGAATTATATAGGAATCCAGGCTCAAACCTTAATTTATCTTTACCATTTTCACTTATTAATTTTTGTGAACCTATTAATTCAGTACATTCTAAATTTTTAGTGCAATAACAAATATTGAAAATACCATCTTTTTCTCCATGTTTACTATTAAAATATTCTGCACACCATTCAGCGATCTGTGTTAGTCCACTTTCATTACTTCCTAAAAGAATTATATTTTGGCTATTATTTAAACAAATAAATATACTATTGATTACATCTAAAAGATTCTTATTTATATAACAAAAATTAAAATGTTTTACAATTTTTTGAACATTTTCATTATTTTTTTTTGTAATTCCATATGATTCTATTAATTTTATTAATTCTTCCTTTTCATTTTTCCTATATCTACCACCATAAACTGTCATAATTACATCATAAATATCTTCTTTATTATTTAAACATTCAATAACAGATTCTATTTCTCTTATAGTAAAGCATAAAACCTCATTTTGCGAATTGTTATTTTTTTCCCATTCTACCCACTTATAATGTATATCAACTATATTTTTTATTATTTGCTTTTTCTCTGAATTTTTATTTTCATCTTTTAAATATCCTATGTTTTTGGCTATACCAATTCCAATTTCTTCCATTTCTCTTTTCTCAATTTCAGGGAAATATATGGTCTTAAATCTTGATATAAATTCAGATGACAATTCATGTCTTTTACCAGCAAATGCCCCTTTATTAGGATTTTGAGTAGCAACTAATGCAAAATTTTTATTTTTATGGACTTCTAATAATGTATTTCCATTAGTTTCTACACTTAGCAACTCATTATCTAATGATTGTTGAATACATTGTAATACATTAGATGGTGCTAAATTGATTTCATCTAGTAATAAAATATCTCCATTTCTATAAGCTTCAACAAATGGCCCTTCTTTCACACTTAAGCCAGTAATAGATTTATTATCACTTACAAATTTTGCAGTCATATCATCAATTCTGGTTTCCTCACTTAAATTAAATCTTATTAATTTTATTTTCTTTTTTGGGTCTTTATTATGTATAAATTTGTTTATATAATTTGCTGCTATTAAACTTGTTCTTGTTTTAGCTGTTCCTGTATTTCCTTCAAGTAATACTGGAACTCCAATTAAATTATAATGAATTAATAATGCAAGTCTTTCTTTTGAGTTATCTGTTAAAATAAATCCATTTTTTTTAAAAAATTCAATTTTTTCATGACTATCAGTAAATTCCTTTATAATATTTGTTAGTGTAGATTTACAAATTTGAAAATTTTTTGTTATTTTGTCAATTTTATTCTTATATCTTTCATCTTTTTTTATCTCTTCATTAATTAAAAATTTTTTGCTTTCATTTTTTATATCTTTGATTTCTTCTAATTTTTTTTCTATAATATTACCTTTTTTAATATGGGGAATTACATCATCACTTTCTTTTCTTTCTATAGTTGTTTTCTTTTCTTCCTCAATTGGAATATTATCTTCTCTTGAATCTTGGCTTTTAGCCATTTCATCTAATTTTTTTTTACCTTCTTTTAAATCATCTAATATTTCTTCCTCTGATTCATTAAAAGTTTTCCCTTTTTTATCTTTCCGGCCTTTTTTCCTTTTATTTTTCTTATATTCTTCACTAGAACTTTCTGATAAACTTCGTTTACTCTTTTTATTTTTACTTTCTGAATTTGAGTCTGAATCTTTTTCAAATCTACTGCTTCTAGAATCTTTTGAATCATCACTATTGTTTCTTTTTTTTTGTTTCTTTTTATGGTTTTCTTTTTCTTTTTCCTTTTTTCTATCATTTTGATATTTTTTATTATGGCTTTTTTTATGAGCTTTATGTTCAGAAGAGTTATTTTCATCATTTGATTCACTTGAATCTTTTTTTTCCTTTTTATGTTCCTTTTTATATTTCTTTTTTTTTGTGTCCTTAGATTTATGATATCCTTTATCACTATCACTATCATTATCACTAATATTATCACTATTATTAGAATCATCTGTATTTTTATGTTTATCTCTTTTTTTATCCCTTTTATCTCTATCAGAAGAATTTTCTTCTCTTCTTTTATTCGATTTTCTATTTTTACCTGAAGTTTTTGTTTTTTCCTTTTTTTTATGATAAGAACTTCCATCACTCTCATTACTACTTTTTTCGCTTGAACTATCACTTTTTTTATTATCATTTGAACTTTCTGATGAATTACTCTCACTAGATTCTGACTTTTTTCTTTTATTCTTATCTTTTCTACTTTTTTTTTTTGATTTAGAATCCTTTTTATATTTATTTTTTATTTTTTTATTTTCATTCTGGCTTTCATTTTCACTTTCACTTGAAGATTTATTATCTCTATATTTAGATTTTTTTCTAGAATGAGAGCATCTATCCTCATTTGATTTATCCTTTTTTTTAGAATTAAATTTTTTTGAAGATTTTTCCTCATCTGAACTTGAATCTTTTTGTTTATTTTTATTATCTCTGAATTTATTTTTGCTTTTACTTTCTTTGAAAGAATCATCTTCATCACTTGAATCTTTCCCTTTTTTTATTTTTTTCTGTTTTAATTTAGATGAATCTTTATCTTTTTTATCTTTTTTAGATTTATCTTTATTTTTTTCTTTTTTACTTTTTTTATTTTCAGAAAATGAAGATGAACTATCATTATCATATTTTGATTTTTTTTTCTTGGATTTTGATTTATCTTTTTCAAAATCAGATGAATTACTTTTATTATCTTCACCGCTAGATATATCTTTTTTTTTCCTTTGTTTACTTTTTGATTTAGAACTTTCTTTTTCATCTTCTTCATCGCTTGAATTAACTTTTTTATCTTTTTTGTTTTTATTTTTGTGCTTTTCGATATTATTTTTTTTTTTGTTCTTATCATTTTCCTTTTTTTTTTCTATAGAAGAATTGCTGTCATTTTCATCACTTGAACTTTCTCTCTTGTGTTTATTTTTATCTTTCTTTTTTTTCTTTTTTTTCTCTTTTTCATCATTTTTATTTTTTATTATATCTTTTTTTTCTTTTTGTTCATTCTTATCTTTATCCTTATCTTTAGATAAATTTTGATTTTCTTCATCTTTTGCATTAACTGATTTTTTATCCTTTGATTTATAAATTTTTTTTTCTTTAGATATATTTCTAAGGATTTCTGATTTATTGTCTATATTTTCATTAAGATCGTTATTTTTATTTTTTTCATCAAGTTTTATACTTTTTTTAGCATCTTTTTCATTTATTTTTTGAGAATTATTTTCAACTTCTTTATCTAATTTTTTTTTATCATTCTCTTTATTATCAGAATTTTCTGATTTATTAGAGTTTTTATCTTTTTGAATAGGATTTAAGAGATCTCCATCTTCTTTTTTATTTTTATCAGAAAAAATAATTTCTTTTCTATACTTTTGGAGATTTTTTTCCTCTTTTTTACTTTTTGATTTTTCCTTTTCATCTTGAGAATCATTATTTGATGTGAGACTACTATCCTCTTCTTTTTTACTCTTTTCTTTCATTTTATGTTTTTTTTGATATTTATTAGAAAAATCAGATTCTTTTCCATCACTCAAATCTTTTTTTCCTTTTGATTTATTTTTTGATTTATTATTTTTCCTATCTTTCTTATATATTTTTTTTTCTATTTTTTTTTCATTTTCTAAATTATAATGAAATGGTTTATTTTCTTCATTGTCAATAGATTCATTTCTATGTTTTTTAGATTTATCTACACTTTTTTTCGATTTTTCTTCAACACCCGACGAGCAATTAATTTCATCCATTGCCATTTTTTTTGAATTTTTTTCTTTTTTATTCTTTATATCATCACTTTCACTTGAAGAATTATTTTCACTTAAATTATTGGATTTTTTAGTCTCATTTAAATCTTTTTTTAAATTTTTTTCTTTGTTTAAAGTACTCAAATCCGACTCATCCTTTTTTTTTTTTTTTTTTTTTTTTTTTTTTTTTTTTTTTTTTGTTTTTTTTTTTTTTTTTTTTTTTTTTTTTTTTTTTTTTTTATGAGACTGTCTTCATCATTTAATTTTTTCGGTGTTTCTTCGGAATCTTCACTGTATATTTTTTTATTGGAAATGTTCGAAATACTTTTACTGCTTTTGTTACTTGTATTATCATTTCCTTCTTTTTGGTGATCTTTATGCATAGTTGTTTTAGAATTTTTTTTACGATTTTCTTCGCTGTCATCTGAATTTGAGGATATTATTAAATCTGTTTCCTCTTTTAATTTTTTATGAGAGTCTTTTCTTTTGGATTTCATTTTATAATTTTTTGATTTTGACTTTCTTTTCTTTGAATGCTCATATTTATCGCTTCTTTCTGAATCTTCTTTCTCAATATCTTCTTCTCCAGAATCTTTTCTCTTTTTTTCTTTTTTATCTTTTTTTTCCTTTTTTTCCTTTTTCTCTTTTTTTTCTTTGTTTTCGTTTTTTTCTTTGTTTTCGTTTTTCTGTCTTTCTTTCTTGTTCTTTTCTTTTGATATATCTCTTTCTGGAGAGCTTTCCTGAATTTTATTCTTATTTATTTTTTTTGATTGATGTTTTGAATCTTCTTGATCACCTAAATCTGAGTTATCTGATTTTCTTTCTCTTTCTTCTAATTCTTTCACAAAGCCTTCTTCCATTTATATATAAATAAATGATAATATCTTATTATATATCTATTTATTTAATTAATATTTAATAATAAATAATTTAACTATTTTCTCTAATTTTGGATGGGGATTGGGGATTGGGGATTGGGGATTGGGGATTGGGGATT
>JAJMZT010000003.1:0-20110 GCA_023807265.1 Metadinium minorum
CCCAATCCCCAATCCCCAATCCCCAATCCCCAATCCCCAATCCCCAATCCCCAATCTCATTTCCAAATAATTATTAATAAATATTTAATAATTAATAAATAGATAATAGTTAAGAATTAATAAAATTATCATATAAATAATAATTATTTTACAAAAAAAATTAATATGAAAGATATCGAAAATATGACTAATTACACTATTTCTTATAATTCAGAGACCCCTCAAAATTTTAATGATGAAATAAATAAATTATTAAATAATTTAAAAATAAAAGCTAATGGTGAACTTGAAGATGAAAAAGATCCTTTTATACATTTTATTCAAAAAGCAAAATTAAATGCATCTAAAATTAAAAATTCATATACAAAAAATTCAATAGAATGGAAAGAATATAAAAAAAGTGAGGAAGAAGTTTATTTGTTTAGAATTATCAAAAAAATAAACCCAAATATTAAAAAATATATTATAAATGAATTTAAAATTCATAAGGAAAATGAGGAATTAAACAATATTTGTCCCGAATTTATATGCTATTATTTTTCAAATTTTTTTAATTTTTCTCTATTTAAATTTAAAGAATATCATACTTTAGAAGAAATTTTACTAAACAAAAATTTGGTTGATTTCACCAAAAAAGAACTTCTACAATCTCTTTGTCAAACTTTCAATAATCTTAATTTTGAAGAAAAAAATTTTTATTATATATGTCCTTTTATAACACCCTCCAATTTATTATATACTGAATCTTCCGGGAAAGAATACTTTTGGTTTTCAGAAATTTTTTTATTTTCTGATTCAATTGATAAAGAAATAGAAATAGAATTAAAAATAACAAGTGAATGGCTTGTCCCTGAAATTCAAAACAAAAAATCGAAAATATCTTTTGCTTCAAACATTTGCTGCTTAGGATATTTATTTTATAGAATTATATTTAACAAAAATCCTTTTATAGATGAAAAAGAAAGAAAAGAAAAAAATAATATCCCAGACATTAAAGAAGATTATAAATATAGAGAATTAATCGAAAAATGTATCTCAATAAATCATAAAGAGAGATGGTCTCTCGAGGATGTAAATAATTATATTGAAGATAATATTTTAGAAGAAAAAGAAATTTTTGAAGAACAAGTTAATAGTAAAATTCAGAATATTGATAAAGAAAAAATTTTTTTTCATGAACCTTCTCAAAAGCAAATCAATATAAAAGATATAAAAAATGAAAGGCAAAATGAAAATGAAATGTTGGAAAAAGAGATGGGAAAAAATATAAAAGAAGAAGAGAATAAAATTGAAAAAGAGAGTAATGAAAATAAAATATCCAAAAATTTTAAGGATGTTGATGAAGAAAAGAATATCAAAAAAGAAGAGAAAAAGAATATATTTGAAAAAGATAATTGTGATATAAAAAATTTAAATGGTTTTGATAGTAAAGAAAATCAAAACAACGAAATGAATAATGATGAAAATTTTGAAGAACATAATAATATAATAAATAATTCGGAAAATAAAAACAATCTAATTAAAAACGATATTAAAAAAGAAAAAAAAAATATTATACTTAACACTAATATAGATGAAAATAATATCAAAAATGCAAATGATAAAGAATATATAGAATCCATAGAAATTAAAAGCAATGAAAAGATGAATATAAATGAAAATATTAATAAAAATAATGAAGAAAAATTAGGAAATAATATAGATTTAATTGAAAGTATTAATATACAACAAAATAAACAAGATATCAAGGAAAATGAGAAAATAGAAGAAAAAAATAATGAAATAAATATACAAGATAAAACGGAAAAAATAGATAATAATATAAATAATGAAGACAAAAATATAAATGAAAAAAAAGATGAAGATTTAGATAATAAGAACAATGAGAAAAACAAAAATATAATTATCGATAAATACGAAATTATAAATGAAAATGAAAAAGATGAATGTATAAAAAATAAAAAAAGCGAAATATATGAAAATAACAAAGAAACAGATAAAAAAGAAGAAATTGAAATAACCCAAGTTAATATAAATAATGAAGAGAAAAAATATCAAGAAAATATGATGAATTTATTGAAAGAAATAGAAAAAGAAAAAAATGAAAAAATAAATCTAGAAAAGGAAATATTGGAAAAAGAGGAAAAAGAAAAGAAAGAAAAGGAAGAAAAAGAAAAATTAGAAAATAAAAGATTAGAAGGAGAAAAGTTAGAATATGAAAGGTTAGAAAAAGAAAAATTAGAAAAAGAAAAATTTGAAAAAGAAATGCATGAAAAGCAATTAAAAAAACTAGAAGAAGAATTATGTAAAATAAAAAAAGAAAAAGAAAAACGTAAGACAGAATTTTTAGAAAGGCAAAAAAAAGAAAAAGAAAAAAAAGAAGAAGAAGAAAAGAAAGACAAAGAAAGAAAAGAAAACTTGGAAAAAAAGATCAAAGAGGAAGAGAAAAAAAAAGAAGAAGAAAAAAAGCTTTTTAATGAAAGAATAGAGAGAGAAAGACAAATAAAAGAGCAAATTGAAAAGGAAAGAAAAGAAAATGAAATTTTAAAAAAAGAAATAGAAGAGAAGGAAAAGCAAGAAAAAGAAAGAAGAGAAAGAGAAAAATTAAGAAAAGAAAGAGAAGAAAAGGAAAGAGAAGAAAAAGAAAGAGAAGAAAAAGAAAGAATAGAAAGGGAAAAATTAGAAAAAGAAAGAGAAGAAAAAGAAAGAGAAGAAAAAGAAAGAATAGAGAGGGAAATATTAAAAAAAGAAAGAGAAGAAAAAGAGAAATTAAAAAAAGAACTTGAAGAAAAGATAAGACAAGAAAAAGAAAAAAAAAAAAAAGAAGAAAAACAAATAAAACATGCGAAAGAATTTCCTGATGGAATATTTTCATGTTTTAGTTCTAAGAATTATGATAAACAGATAAAATTTATTCATTTGGAAATTCAATTTAAAAATGAAATAAAAGAAATAGAAGTTTTTGATATATATGCTCCTATGAAAGAGGGATATAAAATCATTAATTTTGAAAGAAATAAATATTTCACTGTTTTCCCATTTTATGAATCAAAAAAGGAAAAAGAAAAAGAAAATAATATATTTTTTGGAATAAGAGATATAAAAGAAAAAGAAGCCCAAGATGATAAAGTTATTTTAAACAATAATTATCTTTCATATGATAAAAAAAAAAAATGTTTTAAATTACAAATAATTAAAGAAAAAAAACAATTTTTGACCTTCGGAATTTATAATGTACCAAAAGAAAAAAACGAGATAGAATATTTAAAACTTTTTCAACAATTAAATCTGAAAAATTATACTTTTAATTATGATAATATAAAAGAAGTAACAAAAAACTCAAAATATTATGATATTTTGGATTTAATAATGGAATTCGGAATAAATGAATTATCCAAAAATTTGATAAAAATATTAAAAGACAGAAGGATTGATATATATCAAATTTCAGATTATTTAGAAAAAAATAAAAATATAAAATTCAAAGACAAAAATTATAATGAAATAGCCCCAAATATTATTTTTATTTTGGACAGTTTAAATAATGAATCCAAAGATGAAAATATTGAAAAAAATTTAGATGAAAATATTTGTGGAAATAGAAGTTGTCTTTTATGTTGTAATGCAAATATTCCTAAAAGTTTATATCCAGAGAATTATCAAAAAGATTTAATTTCAAAAACTATAAAAAATTTAGGATATTTATCAATTAGTAAAGATAAGCTCAATGAAAAGAGAGAAGAAATTAATAAAAAATTATCAGAATTTAATGAAAATCAAAAATCAAAAGGATTAAAAGAAATAGTCTGCATTTTAACAGATACATCAGTTCAAAAAATATCCCAATTGGAATTTGGGATTAAAGCTAATATTCCAATGATTATTCAAGGATTTACATCAGCTGGTAAAAGTTTTTTATCAAATGTTACCTCAAAAATTAATAAAAGAGAATGTATATCAACTGCTTTATCAGAGCATACTACAACAGAAGATTTATTAGGAAAAGATATAATTAAAAATGACAGTACAATAACTTTTATTCCTGGCATTTTATTAAAAGCATATTCAGAAGGAAAAATATTAATATTAGATGAATGTGATTTAGCAAAACCAGAAATACTATCATGTATTTTAGGAAGTTTATCAAAAAATGAATTAATAGTTAATAATAAAACCTATAGAAAAATGAATGGATATAATATTATATTAACAATGAATGGCGAAGTCTCCGGATTTAGTGAAAAACAAAGAAATGTTTTAACATCAAATATATTATCTAAATTTATTATTGTTCCTTTTGATGAAATGGAAAATAAAGAATGTGAAGAAATTTTTAAAACTTTATTACAAAAAAATGAAAATCCAGAAAATTATATCGGAAAAATGAAAATTTTTATTGATTTACATCAAAAAATGATAGAAAGTATGAAAATAAATACAAAATTAATAGATCCAATAGTTACTTTAAGAAATATGAAATATTGTTGTTATCTGAATAAAAATAAGTCAATTCCTCCGAGAATAGCTGCCGAAATTTCCTATACTGCAAGATTCCCTGATGAAGAAAGAACAGATTTTAAAGACATTTTAAATAAATTTGGAAATTTTAAAATGGATAAATCACTAGAAAATGATATAGATAAAGGATTATCAGAAAATTTTTTGTATTATAATGATTCATATAAAAAAGCGGCTTATTTAGCTTTAACAGCTTGTAGAGAAGGACTTCATCCACTTATAATAGGTCAAAAAGGATGTGGATTAACTACTTTTGCAAAATTAATTGCTTCAATTTTTAAGAATAAAAATAAAAATTTTCAATTTTTTTTTTGTAGTTCTGAAACTTCTGTAGAAGATTTGATAGGATGCTATCAACCAAAGAAAAATAATAAAATTCAATATTTATCTTCTTATATAAAATGGAATAATGGCCCTATTTTAGAGGCTTGTAAGGATGGAGTTCCTGTTATTTTAGATAATATAAATTATTCAAAATCTCAAGTTATAGAATGCTTAAATCCTTTGCTTGAATCTAATTCAAAATATAAAGAGAATTCTAAATATTATGTTTTTGAAAAAGAAGATGAGGAAATTAACATAAATGAAGGCTTTTGTATTATTGGAACAATGGTTATTGATAAAGAAAAAAAAAATATAATTTCAAAGGCTCTAATGAATAGATTTGTTGCAATCTATCTTGATGAATATTTAGAAATGAAAAATAATATTTTGAAAAATATTATCGATAATACAGAAAAAAGGCTAAATAAATTAATACAAGATTCTTTAAAAAATACAGATGATATAGAAGAAAAAGAAGAAGATAATGATGAAGAAGAAGATGATGAAGAAAATAAAGATGAAGAAAATGACAACGTAGAAGATGATGAGGATAATATTGAAGAAAATGATGAAGAAAGTGAAGATGAAAATAATGAAGAAGAAGAAAATTTTGGAAAAGAAAATGCTAACAAAGAAGATTTTAACGACGTTCCAGAATGGTTTATAATCAAAGAAATTTCAAAAAATACAGTAAACAAAATTAAAAAATTTTTAATATTTCAAAAAGACCAAAATATAACTATGAAAGCTTTAGTTAAAAAAATAATAAAATTATTTTTAATATATGAAAGAATAAACAAATTTGAGTTTTCTATCAAAGATTGTAATGATATATTAAATTTAGATTTTAATAATAAAAAAGAATATGAAAGAAAATATGAAATATTGCAAAAAAAAATATTAAAGCAATCTCAAGATTGTAAAAATAAATTTTTTTTTGATGATTTTCAAAGTTCTTCTTGGAAAATGATTATGACTTTAATTTCTTGTAATCTCTCAAATTCTTCAATTTTCCTTCAAGGTTCCCCTGGTTCAGGGAAATCATGTGCTGCAAGGCATTATGGAGCATATAGAAAATTTAATAATAGAAGTCCAATTTTATCAATTAATTGTCATAGAGATTTAAGATTTGATTATCTAGTTGGAAATTATAATTTTAAGAATAATCAATTTAATTTTGTTGATGGACCACTTATAACTGCAATGAAAAATGGTGAACCTATTTTATTAGATGAATTTAACTTATGCCCAGAAAATGTATTAATTAATATACTACCTATTTTAAAAGCTAATTTATATGATGAAATATATCTAAAAGGCGTTCCAAATCCAATAAAAATTAAACAAGGATTCTTATTAATTGCAACAGGAAATTATTCAGAAGAAAAAGGAAGAAATATTATTTCATCATTAATTACTGATGAAATTAAAATTGCAAAAATTAATAGTATTAATTTGAGAGATAATTCAAATCTTCTTGAAAAAATTTTAAAAGATGAATTCAATAATATTTATCAACCAAACGATTCAAATGACCCTTATAAAATATCTCCAGAGCAAATAAATCAAATATATGAAGTATTAATAAAAAATGCTCAATTTAAACTTTCTTTAAGACATATTAAGTGCTTACTTGAAAGAATAACTAGATTTTGTATAAATGAAAATAAAGAGACAGAAGGATTTAAAAAAATTCCAGTAATTTATGTTATAATATCCTATATTATTCCTCAATTAAAAATAGGTGAAAAATCAGTAGAAGAAATTTTAAAAGGTTTTGATTCAATAATGAAATATAATAAGTTAGAAGAAATAAAGGAATTTATTTCTTCAGAAGTTAAAATTGAATCTAAATATAAAGAAAATGATAATAAAATAATAAATATTGAGAATGAAATAAAAAAAGGAAAAGTTCATTTAAAAACAAGACTAGAAGAAGAGAATTTACCTCAAACTTTATTACAAACTTATTTTTGGATAAGAATGTCTTGTAGACTAGAAAATGAAACACCTAGTGAAGAGAATTTATTGCTTGCTGGTCCCACAAGTTATAAAGAATATATTTTAAATATGTGGTTAAAACTCTCATTTCAAAAAGAAATTTCAATTGATACGTTTTTTTTAACAAGAAATACTGAGACTGAAAATTTAATTGGGACTTCATCATTAGATAGTGAAATAAAAATTGAAAATCAAATAAATAATTTAATAGAAAAATCTTTTTTATATTTTGATTTAGATTATTCAGATAGTAAAGATAAATTAAAAATATTACAAAAAAAAAAGAAATCCCCTTATATAAAGTATATTTATGAATGCATAAAAAAGCTTAGACAATTACAAAAGGGCTCTTTTAAAAAAAAAAAGGAAATGAAAACAAAAATGAAAATTTTGAAAACTGTAACTTCATTTAATTTAGGAATTATACCAACAAATTTTATATTTGGAAAAAAACTAATTCTTAAAGGAATTGAACATCCTGATCCTTCAGTTATCGAAAGATTAAATTCAATTTTGGAAAATCCTAGATATCTAATATTAACAGAAGATAATCAGGAAATTTTTAATAATGATGAAATTTTTAAAAAAATATATAAAAAAAATAATAAAAATATTCCATGTAATCCTTTATTTTCCTTGTTTTTTACTTCGAGAGAAATTCTGCATGGTAGATTATCAGAAGCTTTTCTTTCAAGATGTACTATTATTAATTGCCCAAACTATATTAATGAAAAATATTTAACAATAAAATTAAGTCCAGAAGAAAATTATGTAAAGATTTGCAAAAATATAGTTACTGATGAAAATTTAGCAGAAAATATAATTTGTTTGAAGAATGAATTAGAGAAATTTGATAGAATTGAAGTTTTAAGATTTATTAGATGGTGTAAATCAGCAAATAATATCTATGAGAAAATTAAAACAATTGAATGCAATTCAATATTAAAAAATAATAAAAATTTTATAGCCGGTATTTCAGCTTTGAGAAGTATTATTGATAGATTTGATTTGAAAATAAGAAAACAAGTAATTAATTGTTCTTTAAAAAATTATATACCAGATAAATTATTTAATTTAATATCCTCTGGTATTAAAGATAAATTAGAAGAAATCCCATTTTCCTTTATAGAGTCTAATTCAAAAAAATATATTGTTTCAAATTATAGTGGAATTGCATTAGATATAGAAAAAGAGCCAAAAACTGAATATTTAGAAAATATAAAATGGACAAGCTCAAGTGTTGATATTGCAGATGCAATTTTAATTGCTTTAGTTTCAAAAACTATTTTAATTTTAGAAGGTCCACCAGGTAGAGGCAAAACTGCAATATCAAAAGCAACATATAATTATTTAAATATTGATGATGAAAATTTAAAAAGAATAAACTTTTCTCCTTCAACAACGATTGAAGATGTCTTTTCAAGGAATATTCCAAAAATTAAAGATGATGAAATTTCAACTGAACCAAAAGAGCAAGGATTATTGTCAATTTTGAAATTAAGTAAAAATTCCATTTATTATAATCAAGGATTAATATTGGATGAAATTAATTTAGCTTCTGATGAATTATTAGAAATATTATATTCATATTTAATTTCAATATTTGAAGATGGAAAAAAAGAGGGTAATTATAGAGATTATATATCCCCAGATGGAAATAAATATGAAAAAATAGGAAAAATAGGAGTTATAGCAACAATGAACGATGCTAAAATTTCAAATTCAAGAACTTCTCTATCAAATTCTTTTTTAAATTTATGTCACTATTTTAAATTACCTAATTATAATATTAATGAAATATTTTTATTAGCCAATCAAATTTTAAGGGAGGAAAATAATCATTTAGATAAAGAAATTGATTTTAATAAAGTTATTAATTGTTATATAATTTCTCAAAAATATTGTCAAAAATATTCCGAATATGGAGGAAATACATTTAGAGAATTTTTAAAATTAAATCAATTTCTTGATAAATGTAAAGAAGTTCCACTTGATTATTTATTAGAATTAATTTTTTTTCCAAATATACCTTATTCAGAAATAGATAATTTCAAAAGGGAATCAGGATTAATAAATATTTCTGATTCTTTAAGAGATTTAAAATTGAAAATTAAAAATAATTATTTATGCTTTGACAATTATGTAAAGTATGAATTAATGAATTATAATAATTGTGATGTTAAAACCACATTTACCATTTCTCAAAAAGAAGCTATAATGAAAATAATGATTGGCCTTATTTCTGAAAGGCCTATTTTATTAATTGGAGATATTGGAACAGGAAAAACATTTATTATTGAACAATTAGCAAATTTAATTGGAGCAAAATTAAAAACTATTCAATTTAATTCTGAGACTACATCTTTAGATATTATTGGAAAATTAGAATTATCAATAGATAAAAAGAAAATTGATGAATTAAAAATTTCTTTAAAAAAATTTGAAGATAATTTGATAAAATCAAAATATAGTAAAATTACTGAATTTATTGTTTTAACTGAAATGCTAAATATTGAAAAAATATATAAATTTTTTGATAAGAATAAAGAATCCTTTCCAACAACTTTAAAAACACTATGTACAACAATTGTTCAAATTTTAAAAAATTTAAATGGAATTTTTAAGACTCATTTTAATTTTACTCTTTCAGTTTTAATTGAATCAATGAAAAAAGGAGATTGGGTTTTATTAGATGATATTAATTATGCTCCTCAAGAAGTTGAGGGATTAATGTCATTATTAGAAGAAGAGCCAACTTTAAAAATTTATGAAAATGATCCAGTTTTATTTTTTACTAAAGATAAGAATAAAATAAAAAACGAAAAAACAGATTTTTTAATTAACTCTAATTTCAGATTATTTATAATATCATCTAATGATACAAATATCTCATCAGCAATTAAGTCAAGATGCTTATGCATTAAGATTAAACCATTTGAAGAACCAAAAGATTATTCTGAATTAATTTGTAATAGTTTAATAAATACTAATATCGAAGATAATAATATAATTGAAATAGCCAAAAATGTTGGATATGCATTTTATAAACTCAAAGAAAATCAAAAAAAAGAACAATCTAATTATTTATTAAAAAATTATATGCTATCTTCATCAAATTTAGTTTATTTATCTAAATTAATGATTTCTGAGCAACCAATAGATGATATAAAATTATCTCAAATAATTGAATTTACCATTTTTTCTTCTTTCAAAAAGAATGATAAAGTTAAGAATATTAATTTATTCAAAGAAGCTCTAAATAAAGAAAAAAATATTGAAATAACTCCCATGAAAAATATAAAAAGAAGTCATGAATATTATCTAAGTATGATAGAAATAAACATAATTTCTCATTATTATAAAAAACATAAAGATGAGGATAAAAAAATTTTAGATACAATAAATGATAAAATAAAAAATGTTTTTAGATATGAATCAAAATTAAATGAAAAAATAATAAGTAATTTTATTATGGAAGAATCATACATTAAAGAGAATTATAGCCAATATTTAATAGAAAAATTAGAATTATTTAATATAATAGAATTAGATGAATATAAAAGTGATATTGAGGAAGTAATAAAATTATTAAAAGAATTTCTTGAAGTTGATGAAGAATTATATGAGAAATTTAGTTTTTTAATATATTTGAAAGAAATTTTATCTAAAATAACTGATATGAAAAATGAGGAAAAATTAAGGGGAATTAAAATTAATTCAATGGAAATTAATAGAAATTATTTTATTCAATATAATATAGAAGAGAAAAAAGCAAATCAATATTGCAAAAATTTATCTTATTTTAGAAATATGATAAATTATTTTGAAGATATTATTCCTAAAAAAATTTCATTTTTAAAATTAGAAGCTGCTTTATTTTGTATTTTCTTTAAATTTTATAAAAATAATGAAAAAAAAGAAGAAAAAGAGAGTAATATTTACTCAATAATTATAAAATTATTATCGGATAATAAAACTTTTTCAAATTATAATTTTAAAATTGATAATATTTCAATCAAAGAATTATATGAAGATTATGAAAAGACAAAAAATATATCAAAAAACATCAAGAAAAAATTTTATAAAAAATACATTACGTATTATTACCCAAATGATTTTTATAAAGAAGAAAATATTTTACAGATATTTTGGTTTTTTAATTTATTTATTAAAAAGTATGACGAAAATATTTTTGAAAAACTTAATAAAATAATACCACCAGAATTATATGAATTTAATAATTTAATTAAAAATATTATTTGGGATAATGAATCTATACAAATTATTAAATTAGGATATAAATTATTAGAAGGTATAAGTAAAATAAAAAATAACAAAAATTTAAAATTCATAAAGGTATTTAACTTATTTGCAGAAAATGAACCCAATCATGAATATGAATCAGTTGAGTTTGCTTTAAATAAAATAAATTACATAAAACATTATTTTTATTCTATAAATGAAAAAGAAATATGGAGCTCTATTAAAGAAAAAATTGAAATATTGGAAAAAAAAAGAGAGAATTTTATATTTGAAAATGCAAAAAATGAATATGAAAAAAGAGTAAAATTAATAAAAATAAAATTCCGAGATTTGAAAGAGAAGGAAGAATATAAGTTTTTAAATGAAAAAATAATTAATATATCAAATCTAATAAAGGACAAAAAAGAGGATAAAAAAAAAATCGAAAAAGAACTTGAGGGATTAGAAAATGATATTTTTTTGATTCAAAAATCTCATGAAGAATTAGAGAAAAACAATGAAAGCAATAAACTAAGTCAAATTTTAACAATGAAAAATAATAATCCTTCAGAAATAGCAAAAATTTTATTCTTATATTCAAAATTATTTTCTATAATAGAAGAATTTAAAAATATAAAAGCCCCTTATATTTTTTTAGCTAGAGTATTTAGTTTTCAAAAATTAATTAAATTAGAAATAGTTGACGCATATCATAAACAATTTTTCAATGAATGTAAAGATTATAAAAATGTAACTTCCAAAACAATAGAAATATTTAAGCACCTTGCAAATTCATATTTATTAAGTATTTTGATAAAAGAAAAAAAAGAGGATGATTTTTCTGACTATATAAACGATATTTTAAAAACAAAAGAAAATATTATTAAAGATATAGGGGCTATTTTTGGAGATGATGATTATATTTATTTACCTAAATTAAATGTTGGAGATATTATATATTGTTTTAAATATGGAGAAGATATTGATATACGTGGAAGATTAAATCCAACAGACATCATAAATATACATATAAATGATTCTTTTTCCAAAGAAGAATATATTTATGAATATATTAATAATATAGAAACAGAATTTGGAAAAGCTATTAAAAGTAATGAGGATTTTCAAGAAATAAAAAATAATTTAATGAGAATAAGGAAATTATATGAGAAATTAAAAAAATTAGAATATAATTTTAAATGTGATTGGTTATTAGATTCAATTGAAAAACTTAAAGAAAATTCACTAAAAAATATTAATAAATTATTATTAAAAAATAAATTTAATAATATTTTAAATTTAGGGAATTCTATTTTTGATGGAGAAAAAATTATATCAAAAGTTCTTTATGCTTCATTTGAAGGAAATCAACCAAATCCAAAAATAAATAAATATTTATTTTTAGATGATGCAATTTATAATTTACAAAAATTAAATATGAATTTCAAATATGAATACAGAATAATGTCCTTTTATGGTTTTAATTTATTTGATGATAATATTTCTCAAACAATGATTTTGATTATAAAAACAATAAATGATTGGATAAATAATTTATTTCAAGAAATAGAATATTTCAAACAATCAACTGATTTTCATTATTTAATAAGTAATATTTATGAAAGTTTCATAAGATCAGTAATTTCTGAAAAAACATTAAATATTGAAGAAGTAAAAATTATAAATATAATTAATTACTTTTTATATTCTTTTCTTAAAAGATATAAACATATTTATTCTGAAGAAAAAGAAAATAATAAAAAAGAATATTCTAGGAAAAGAAATGACTTTCTTAATTTAGTTGAAAATATTGCAAAAAAGTCTATAAAATCTATTAATAAAGAAATTAAGGAATATAATAACCTAAATAAAAAATATTCTATTATATTAAATGAATTTAAGGAAACAGAAGAATTTCATAATGCTGCTAGGAAATATTACGAAAATAATAATAATTATTTTAAAAGAGGTTATAATTATTTATTTTATAATCAAAGTAAATATATAGAAGATTTTATAAAAACAAAAGACTTTGGTAATTTACTAATTAATAAAGGTATTATTAAACCAAAAAAAAAAAATTGGGAAAATATGAAAGGAAAAATGGAACTTTATCGTAATAATTTATGTACAATCCAAGAAGAGACTGATAAAACTATAATAAAAAATATCATAAATAAAAATAAATTAGATGAAAATAATGAATATATTAATAAAAATGACTATTTTCAATATCTAAATTTATTATCAAAATTCAATGAAATTATTAAAAAAGAGAACGATTTGAAAAAGATTCACTATTCAAGTTTAAACATTAAAGAAAATGAAAATTTTAATATATATGAATTAAAAGAAACAAATTTAGAAAATACTTTTAAATTAATAAAGCAGTTAAAAAAGGATAATAAAGAGCTTAATTCATTCAAAATAGAAAAAATTGATGTATGTACTGATGATGATTATGATTTAGACGTCAATGAAATAAAAAAATATGGAAATTTTATATTTATTAAAAATAATAAGCCTATTTTTTTAAAAGCTATAATGAAAATAAATTTAGGAATATATATATTAAATTATGGTAACAAAGAAATTGGCTCAATAAATATTCATAATAATTTATCTAATCCTATTAATTTTTTAATAAAACAAGAAAACATAAATAATATTATAATATCTAATAATACTAATAAAGAATTATCTCCTTTAAAAGATCTTAAAATTAACTTTGAATTAGTTAATAATAATTTAAATATAGGATTTTATCAATCAGAATTTGAAATAATATTATTTGATAATAAAAAAGAATCTGATAAATGTAAAATTTTTGCATTTATTTATGCAATTCCATTAATAATTAAATTTTCATTACAAAATGAAAAGTTTTCTCTTGAAAATAAAGCATTATCTATTCAACATTATATTGAAAAAATCAATTTATTATATTCTTTCCCTGGAAATTATTATCCAAAAAATTTACAAATTAATATAGATAACAATATGAATGATGATTTAGATAAAATAAATGAAGGAAAAATAATTATATATCCAAAAATGCCTTACACAAATAAAAAAAAAGCGAATTATAATGTGAATTTATCTTTCAATTCTCTTCAGTTATTCAATATTAAATTAGAATATAAAAAGCCAGAGTATTTTGGATTAATAATATTCAATGAAAAAGAAATCAATATAGATTCTATTAAAATAATAAGAAATATGACAAAAGATTTATTTTTATTTAATATGTCATGCAATAAGATAGATTTAAAATTAGATTATAATCAAAAAAAAATAGAATTAAATTTACCTCAAAGAGAAATTGAGCCAGGAAAATATTTAGAATTACAAGTTAAGAATATTAATATAGATAAACCTATTATTATGAAGATATGTAATAAAGATATAACGATTAAAAACATTGATTATCCAAGAATAAAAAAAGATAAACAGATATCCACTTTGAATTTAAAAGAGGAAATTCAAAATGGTAATATTGATTTGTATGATATTCAGCAATTTAAATTAATATTTATTAATAAAAAATTTGAACTAAAAAACCCTATATACGACTATAATAATTTTTCAACATATTTAATTTCTAATAATACAATAATTGAAAAAAAAATTAATAAATATGAATTTGAATATCCTGAGGCTAATAAATATGTCTATGGATTTTCAGATAAAAAATTTGGAAAATTTAGATTTAATGATATAAACTTAAAAATAGCTTTATCTTATTCATATGATAATTTTATATATTATAAATCCATTTTTAGAGATTTTCAAAGAAAAGTTTTTATAAAACGTGTAGAAGATATAAATTTCAATAATAAAATTATATCTAATAATATTAAAGATATAAATGAAGCAATAAAAATTTTAATGGGAAAAAAAATAAATATTGAGGATGAAAAGAGTATTCACCAATTAAAATTAACAAATGATAAAACATCAATAGATAATATTTTATTGTATTTATTGCAATATTCTTTCAAATTTGAATCTTCTGATGATTTAAAAAAAATATTAAACAAAGATTTTAACACTATATATAAATTTTCTAATAGAAAAATTGGCAAATATTTTATTCCAAAAATGCAAAACCAAAATTTAAAAATTATTTTAGAGAAATTAAGTTACATAATTTCATTTGTAGTTTTATGTTTATCTCCAGGGGAAATAATGAAGTATGAATATGATGAAAATCAAAATATTTTTAATACAAATGATAATGAAATTAAGGAAAAGATTTCAAAATTACAAAAAATATTTGATACAAATTTTAATTATTCAAAAAAAGAAAAGATTTTTTTTAATCAAGATTTTATATATTATGATGATAAAATTTTACTACATGATGAAAATGATGAATTTTCTAAATATGAAAAACAAATAAAAGAAGAATATAATAATAATTTTGGAAAATTATTAGAAGAAGAAAAAAAGGATGAATTTTTAAAATCATGTAATAATGATATATCTAATATAAAAAAAGATATAAATGAAAATAAAATAAATATAATAAATTTACTATCATTTTTAGAAAGATGTAAAAAATATTTAATGGAAATGTCTTTTATTTTATCTAATATTGAAAATAAAGAACAATTAAAGGAGTATATTAAAGGGTGCATAATAATTTATGACTACTTAAAAAATTTAGAAGACACTAATATTAAAAACACATATTTTAGAGATATTATAATTAAATATAAAGAAGAATTTGAAAACTTTCTATCTAAATATTCATTTTTTAAATCTTCAAAAAATAATTGTGATGATAATTTTTCATCTAAGGAAGATTTTATACCATTGAATAAGAATAAAAAAAAAGATTTAAAAAAAGAAGAAGTAATTGATTCTAGAGATATTAAAAAAGATCTATTCGGTTCATATACAACTGAATATGATGATACTCAAACTCCAAATATAAAAAAATATGAAAATAAAAGAGAAAGAAATAATAAAGATAAAAAAGACAAAAATAAAAATAAATATAGATTATTCCAAAAAAAAGAAGAGCTTTCTTCTGATACAATAAAAAATTTTTTAATTGAAGGAACATTAGGAGATTCTAATGAATCCAAAATTATTGAAGAACCAAAAAGTTATATAAACGATGATCTAACTGATTTTAAACAAGAAATATTTGATATAAATTTAATAAAGAAAATAATTTATGATAAAAATATATCAACAACAATAATTTTAAATGATATTATGAAAATAGTTAGTCAAAAAAATCAAAAATATTCAATAATTAGGGATACAATGGATAGCTTAATAACAAGTTTTGATAAAGAAATAAAAATATCAAATAATAATAATTATTATAATATTTATTCAAAAAATTCTTGTTTATTACAAAATATTATTTCAAATTGTGTTAGGAAGCAATTACTAAAATATAATGAAAACGAAATTATACCTAAAACTTTAATTAATGGCTATATAGATATATTAGTTGATATTTCTCAAATGATGTCAGAAGAGCAAAGAATTGCTTCATTATTACTTTGTTCAGGATTATCGATTCCGTTTAGTAAATATGGAGTTAAAATAAGATTATCAGTTTTTAGTGAAAGAGATAATGTTTGGGTATTATCAGAAGATTTTTCAGAAATTAATATTGAAATTCAATTATTTAGATTAAGAGATGCTTTATCCCCTTCCTTAAGGAGAATTCAGTCATTTCCAGCAGATGCTTTAAAAAAATTAAAACAATCTTTTTTAGAAAATCATGATAATAAATGTAAATATAGTCAGATTTTAATATCAAATTTAATTTCCCCTCAGGTTGTAGATAAAAATATAAATTGGGATATATTGAAACAAAGAATAATTGTTTTTGGATTGAAATCTAATTTTGAAGAATATTTTAAAAAAAAAAATCCTGAAATACATGAAAAAATATTAAAAATTTTTTCAAGTAGTCAAGATCAAATTATTCAAGAATTTTTTGAATCTTTTGATATAATTTGTCAATCAGAAAAGATTAAAGATAAATATTCACAATTAATCAATGTAATATTAAATGATTTATTAACTAATAATAAAATTGATCAAAGTGAAAATGAAAATAAAATGATTAAAAAAATAATAGTTAAAGAACAAAATTATATATCTAATCCAGACAATAACAATAATAATGTTGAATATTTAATCAAAATTATAAAAGAAGAAAAACAAAAAGAAGAAAAATATTTTTCTCAGAATATACCTTTTTCTATGTTGAATTTATCAAAATTTTCTTTAGATTGCATACCAAAAAATATTAATTTTCCAAATGATTTAGAAAAATTATCTTCTAATTATATAAATAAAAATGATAATTCTCTGGAAGAAATAATAAGATATATAAGAGCATTATTAACACCTCTTTTTAGGCAAATAATGCCTTCAAATGCCATATCAGGAAAAATTCCATGTACTTCTGGAGGAAGCCTTTCAATTCAAGGAATAAAAAGATGGATTTGTTCAGGATTTACTTATACATATATTTTTGAAAAGCAAGGAGCAAAAAAAAAAAGAAAATATAATCTTTCTTTTGTTATTGATCTTTCTCAATCAGCTCTATTATTATGTAATTATTCTCATGCTATAGTAACAATAATAATTTTATTAATATCTCCATCAACTATAGAAGATAATGAAGAAATATTTATAGATGTTATAATTAATACTAAAAATGGAGTAAAAATTGTAGATTTCAATACAAAATGTTCAAATTTTCAAAATATTTATAAAATAAATGAAATAATTAATATTATAAATAAAGAGCTTGATTTTTCTTGTTGTCCTGGAAGTTGCTTATATGCTTCATATCAATTATTATTACAAAGAAGAGAAGCCAAAAAAATATTTTTAATTACTGATGGGTTTATAACAGATGTATTTGAGATTAAATTAGTATTATCTTTAATACAAAAATGTGAAAATGAGGGCATTGAAATTATTTCAATAGGAGTTGGTTCATTTCCAAATGGAATTAAAGAAATATATCCTAATTGTTGCTATTCTCCTTCAATAAGAAATCTTTATAATTCTTTATTTTCATGCTTTGCTTTTTCAAAAGAACAATATTCCCATTCCATAGAACCTAATTTTTTTTTAATTCATGTTGATCAACAAAAAAGATTATATGAAATTTTAAAAGAAGAACCTAAAGATAAAATATTAAAAGATAGTATTGAAAATCAACCAATAAGTTTTGTTGATATGATAGCTAATGAAAATTCTATTAATTTAGATGGTTTAAGTTTAATTAAAATGGTAAAAAATCCAGAAGAAGAGCCCTATAATGATATTTTTGATAATTTTAAAATATTAGTTGTAATTTTATATCTAGGAAATGAACAGCATGATAAAAATATAAAACCAGAAATATTCGAAAAGAATGCAGGTGCTGCTTTAAGAAAAAAAGGATTTAAATATGATATAGTATATAGCTACGGAGAAGCCATAAGTAAATTAACAATATCAGAAAATGGAAATTGTCCATATTCAGAAACATGGATATTTTGTAGCAAAGGAGATGGAAGTCTTCCTGAAAAAGCTAATGATAAAGATTCAAATAAAATAACATTATTTTTAGAAATAGTTTCCGAATATAATAAAAATGGTGGAGCATTACTTTTATTTTGTGATAATTATCCGTTTGTACTAGAAGCAAATCTTTTATTAAAAGAATATATAAAATTTGAAGAAGGAAATATTAACTTTGAAATGAAAGGAAATTATAATAATCCAAATTTTGAAGAAAGATATATTTATGAAGAAGATACACAAAAAAATAAAAATGGATTTTTTAAAGGTGAACATTTTCTTGAAAATCCTGGAGAAGCAGAAGATAGATTATCATTGAGAATAGGTTTATATAGATTTAGTGAAGGAATAACTTTATCTTATGCTGAAACTTTTGATAATTCGGAAAATTATTTTCCATTTAAACCTTTTGCTTATTTAACAGACCCTGAAAAAAAAAGGCCATTTATTTTATATTATGACCCAAAAATAAAAGATAAGATATCAAGAGGACCAATTGTTGTGCATGGTGGATTTACATCTGCTTTTTATGATTTTAAAGAAGATGGAACTGGAAGATTAGTCATTTCTATTGCTTGTTGGTTAATTAGAAAAGAAGAATATTATATGTTTTTGAGAAAAAATAATATAGAAAGGAAAATTCCTGCGATTCAAAAGACTTTAAATAAATATAATAATTTCGACAAATGGATTATATTGAAACCTAATAACATGTTTTCAATTTTAATTCTTGATATATCAGGCTCAATGAGAAAATATTATAGCTCTCTTATTAATATGTCAAACAGTATAATTGAAAAACAGATGAAGAACGAAGAAAATAAAGGGGTAGTAATCTTTTTTGGGGATAAAGCAAAGACAATTTTAAATGGAAATTATAGATTATTAGATCAAAGTGAAATAAAATCATCAAACGTTGGAGGAGGAACTAATTTTCTATCTGCTTTCACAGAAGCGGAAAATTATATATATAATAAAAATAATTTTAAAAATAAAAGAATTTTATTTTTGACTGATGGTCTAAGTGAACTTTCAGATCTTTGGTCGATCTGCAAAAGAATGAAAGAAGAAAATTTTACAATAAATATTATAGGATTTGAAAATGAGAATTCTTTTCCAATAATAAAATCGGTTAAAAAAGAAAATAAATATTATTCTTTTTTAAATAAATCACAAATTTTGAAATCTTCAAAAATTAATCTTGAACAAGTATCAATCTTTGAGGATTTAAGGAAATTAGCAAGCGAAAATTGCTTCTTTACGTCTAAAAATTTTAAAGAAATAGAGGAAATATGTAAAAAGGTATTTGCTGCTGAATAAATAAATCTTTATTTATCTCCTTAAAACTAATTTTTAAATAATATTATTAAAAATAAAAACATTTTTATTGCTACTAATATAAAAGCAAAATTTAAAATTTTTCTTGGGGATTGGGGATTGGGGATTGGGGATTGGGGATTGGGGATTGGGGATT
>JAJMZT010000004.1:0-20043 GCA_023807265.1 Metadinium minorum
CCCAATCCCCAATCCCCAATCCCCAATCCCCAATCCCCAATCCCCAATCCCCATTTTATTTAAGTATTAATTTTTATGTGATTAAATAAATATATTAAATTAGTGCCACAATTGAATATTATAAAAAGATTTCGATTAATAAGAATTAAATCTATTATTTAATAAAATTTTAATTATATCTTCTTTGCTCCAAAATTTAAACTTCCCCCATTTCGGAGTTCTCCACTAGCCATTCTAAATAACACATTGAATTTATCATTAAAATCTGAAGATTCTGTCACAGATAATGAGTTTCTTGTGACATTTGATTTAAGTTTGTTAAGTTTTCCTATTAATGAATCATTTTTTTCTTTCCCATACATTTGGGCTTCAATTACATTTTTAAGCATATCTGCTTTTGATTTAAATTGACTATAATTTGTTATCTGAGTTGTAAAGTTTTCATATAAACTTAACTCTTCCTGATTTAATGAAGCTAATTTTTCAAAATTATTTTCAGTTTTATAATGATATGTTACATTCGGATCACCTCTACAATAAGGTGCACCAACACTTCTATTTCCTCCACTTCCAATAATATATGTTGAAACATATTTAAAATGGATATTATAATTTTTCATTTTTTTATCACTTTTATCTATACTAGTAGTCCCTACTCCTCCATCTGTAATGATAATTAAATGTTCACAATAAGAATATCTTTCATTATTAATTATATCAGCTATTAATTCCGAAGAAGTTCCACTTAATCCACTTCCTTGAGAATTATTCCATGTTCTAAACTCACTTTCAGATATTTTTTTAGTAGAACTTCCCCAAAGATAAATTAAATCATTACTTTTATAAAATGTATTAAATATTTTCTTAGTGACATTGTGATATAATGTTGAGCCCCCAACTGAACCAGATGCATCAATACAAAACAAAGTTTTCATTGTTTTTAAATCTTTTTCTGTAATTTCCTTTTTAGGTAATTCTTTAAATTCTCTCCATCTTTTATTATAATCTATTGTAAAATTAACTTTTCTGGGTCTATAATCTTTCATTAAACATGAATCATATTTCAAATGAATTTCGGGCCTTGCAGTCCAAGCAATTATATTTTCATAGTACCTATAAGTTCCGTCATTTTTTTTCTTTGTAAAATACAGGGATGTGTAACTACAATTAATAACAATATCTCCTCTTCCTTTTTGATCTGCAGGGTAAAAAAAGCCAGCTACACCTCCTTCACTATCTCTAGCAAATGGATAAAATGGAGAATTCATAACTTTATTATAATCTGCATAATCTATTGTATAACCTTCATAATAAGAGACTAAATTATGAGATAAAGATGCTCTAGTTAATTTTTTAAATGACTGGGCAGATTTATTAAATAATCCTGAACTTTTTAATTCACCACTTTTATCTCCTTTTAATATCGTATCTCCTTGATGCTCTCCTTCTAATTGTAAATCTACTTTTACTTCTTTTCCATTTTTATCATCTAAATATAAATCCCTTAAAAATAAATTAGCTTGATAAAATAAAGGATCGCTCTCTGTTAAAAAAATTAAACTTCCTCCATTTTCATTATAAATTTTAATACATTTCATAAATTCTCCAAGTAAATATGGATCAGATTGTTTGGATAATAAATTCCCATTATTATCATATAAATGAGGAAGCATAGGGTAAGGAGGACCACAAACAATCCAAGTTGCATAATATTTACATTTACTAGGATCTTTTTCCCAAGGCTGGATTAATTCCCTAATTGCATCTTCATAATTTAAAACTAGTTTTACTTTGACTTTATAATATTTAGCACATTGATTAAAATAATAATAAGCTGTAGGGGATTTTTCAAATAAATATTTATAATTTGAATTTGGATCTTCATTTTCATTCATATCGCAATTATATAAACAAACAAACAAAATCTCATGCCCTTCAAGTTGTCCTTGAGAATACATTGAAGTATTTTTACCTGTTGGATTAATAAGTGAACCTGAATCATCATATTGATCTTGTTCTGCATTATAAAAGTCACTAAATGCATCCATTTCAATATCAATATTTTCTAGCTCTTTAATTAAGTCTTTATTAACTGGATTATCCGTTTTTACTAATTCATCAATAATTTCTGAAAATTTGTCTGGTTTTATAAAATTTATATCTAAATAGGGCATTGTCGAAGTATATTTATTATTTGATTTTGCTGTTGCAATAGATATTCCTGTAAATAATTTAGATGGATTTGGAATATAAATATTTTGAACAAATAATTTTTTAATTTTTAGTGGATAAAAACCAACTCCTATACCAATTAGCATAGATGTTTGCATACATTCAAAAATTCTATTTTTTATCAAATCTAATTCATTTTGCTGATAATATCCATCTGTTAAAACAAACATATATTTAGTAGTATCTTTGGAGCCCATTTTTTGTATTTCTTTTGCTGCCTTTAATGCACTTAAAAGATTGGCTTTTAAGCATGGTGTAGCCAATACTTTAAATAATGAATTTAAAATGCTTGTTCTTCCTAAAAGTTTTGTTGAAGGTATGTCACTGCATATTACAATTGGATTCGACGAAGTTGCAACTATAATATCAACTGCTGGAATATTGATTGTTGTTATACTTGAAATTAATATTTGAATTGTTTGAATTGTATGGGAAAAACTAAATCTATTTAAACATGAATAAGATGAATCTATTATAATAGATATAGAATAATTTTTTGTAAATCCTCCTTTTTTTTCTAAATAAATCATTGGGTTAGGGCTATTTTCAAAAAGATATTTAATAAAAGCAGGTATATCGATTTCCGAACCAGTTGTTGAAAGAACCATTGTTGAAGCTTTATTTGGGAAAAATATTTGATCTAATAAAGAAATATTTATTTTATTTTTTGGAACAATAAATTTGGAAGAAAATTTATTAAATTCAACTTGAATTGAATTATGAATTTTACAATCAATTATTTTCCCTAGTTTATTATTATATAAATTAGTATCAAATTTCTCTTCTTTTTGCTTTCCGTAACAAATTTGAGATGTGCTATAAAAGATTTCATTATGAGTAGTTAAATCTTTCATAAGACTATCTTTTATAAAAGCAAATGAAATTGGATCTAGCTCTTTATCTTTATTAGGTATTTCGAAAATAGGCTTTTCAATAGGATAATTTCCTAATTTATAATTTTGTTCCTCAATATTTCTTGATAATATATAAACGAACATTTTAGAAATTTCTAGAATTTTATTTGGGTCTAATTTGTTTTCTATTATTTGAATTTGTACTTTTGATGTACTACCATTAATTTCATTTCTAAATTTAGTCCAAAGATTTTCTAATATATTAGTATATTCATCTGTTAATAAGCTAGATTTAATGAATATAAATCCGAATGATAGATTTGCATTATCAAATAGAATATCTTTAAATTTTTTTCCAAAATATAAATTTTCATCCATTCCATCAGAAAATATAAAAAATGAAGTATTGGATTTAATTTTTCCCTCTTCTGTAGTTTTATTTGAATCATATTTTAAATAATCAATTCCAAATTTAACAGATTTTGCTAAATTTGTCCTATATCTTGGAATCATATAACATTCATATATTTTTTGTAATTCATATTTATTATGAGGGGTTTCATAAGTTTTTATTATTCTTTTAAAGTTTTCGTCTGAAATTAATGCAACAGAATATGGAATTCCTAGAGAATTTAAACCTTCTGTTAATCCACATATTAAATACATATTAAATATTTTATTTTCTTTATTTATATAACCACTACAATCAATTAGTATTGCAACTCCTTCATTTAAGAATGGTATTTCATTTTCAAATGAAAATTTAATAAACATTTGAGAAATATGACCTGATTTTGATATCAAATCTTCTATAGTAAGATCATTCTTTTTAATACTTTCTATATTTTTAGGATAATAATAATCCAATTGTTTATAATCACAAGAAAATTTATCATTTTCTTCCATATTTTTTATTTTTATAATTGATTTTTCTATCCCATCTTTTTCATTAAATAACATATTATTTTTACCGAAACTCAATGGTTTTATTGACATTTTACTCATTGCTTCAGAATTTAATTTCATTACTGGCATATTATTGTTAGAATTATTGTTATTATTATTATCAATTTGAGTGTCTGGACCAGTGATAGGCGTTTTGTCTGTAACAATTTTAATATAAGTTATTTCATCAAATTCTTGTTGCTCTGTGGAAATAGTATTTATATCATTTGTTTCTTCATCTTTCCCATTTCCATTTATATTATTATTATTGTTATTTAAAGTTACATTATTTTTAAATTGGATTATTTTATTTTCATCAGGTTGTTGTTTTGATATTTTTTCAACTTTTTTATTGTTTTGCTTAATATGAAAAGAAGTCTTAGGCATTTGCTTCATAATATTAATATCTGTATTATATGTACTTGCATCATAATCATTTGATTTTAATATTTCTTTATTTTCCTGCAAAGTCTTTTGATATGCTACGGTATCATAAAATGGTTTATTTATTTCATTATAATCTGTTTTTTTAAAAATATTCCAAAAACTGTTTTTTTCATCAACATTTTCAACTTCTGGGATTTTTAATATTTCATTACTATTTTCTTCACTCTGAATAAAATCTAATCCTAATCCAATAGTATTAAATCCTGCTTTTTTTAATTTTGAAATCATTTTTTCAAATGAATTTATAAAATCAGTCACATAATTATTTAAAAATGAAATATCTTTGTATGAAGTTTTTCTATCAGGCTTAAATGATTTATATGAATTAATTAAAGTCGAAAAGCAATCTTCAGCTTCTTTTATCATACTTTCATCTTTTTTTTTTAATGCATTTCTTATATAAATAGGTAATATTCTTGTTATTTTAATAGCATCATTATAATAATCAATTAATTTATTTAAAGTTATATCACTTTCCGGCCTAATTATTTTTGGTAACATTATATCTGATGTTATCATCATTGAAGATGTATTTTTGTTTATTACTTCTATTATTGTACTATTATTCAATGAATTCAATTCATTTTCTGAAAATTCTTTGTATATGAATTTATTATTATAATGAATAAATTTAATTTTTTCATAACATTTTTCTTTTTTTAGATATTTTTGGTTTTCTTCTTCTAATTTTTCTTTGAATATTTTTGATAAATATAATTCATCTTTTGTTTCAAAGTTATCTGGAATTTTAGGATCATGATTTATACAAAAATATTTTTCTCTCATTTCATCAACTTTTCTTTTGAAATCTTCTTTATCCTTATCTTCAACAAATATAAAATCTCTAAATCCATTTTCTTTTAATTCTTCATACCTTTTTCTTAATATCCAATATAGAGACAATAAAATATTATTTTGTAAAATTTTTTTTAAATGTTTTTTAACTTTAGTAATTCCAAGTATTGTTCCCCTGATTAAATTGCTTTCTCCTGTCCACAAATTCAATAAATTTCCAGATTCTTTATATCTTGCTTTTATATCATCAGATAATTGAAATAATTGAATATCTTGATAAATTTGATTTTTAATTGAATCAGGGAGTTTATTTATAATTTCATCTATATTTTCAAATATATTATCTTGAATAATGAGATTACCTAGGGCTCTAAAACCTGTTGGAGGATTTTTGTTTGAAAGAAATATTTTCACAAAATTTTCAGAGCGTATTACTTCTTCATTATTTTTAAAAATAAAATGTTTTTCATTATAATTACAAAATTCAAAATCTTTAATATTTACATTAGGAAGTTTAAAGTTTTTAATTGTTGGATACCAAATATCATTATATTCCCCAATTAAAGGAAAACTTTTGGTAGATAATTTATTTCCTCCATGTTCAACTTCTTCCACTACTAAAATCTTAGATGAGTTTTTATTTTCCGGAATAAGTTCACCATTATGTTTTAATTCATAAAATTTATTTTGTTTTTTATTTGATGTTATTAAAAAATTAATATTATAATTATTATCATTAATTACTTCATTAATTACTTTTAATTCATTTGTATCATAAGGTGTTACAAAAATATTATCATTTGGACTATCCTTTATATTTGTAGTGTTTATTTGCTCTAAATGATATTTTTCATTATCTTTTTTTTTATAAATATATAAAGGTATTTTCTCTGGATATACATTAAAATTAATTTTTTCTGAACCTTCCTCAACAATTGGAGGTGAAGCCTTAAAAATAACCTTAAAATTTTTAATTAATGAATTTATCCTTATATTGATTTCCATTATAATATCTGTCATTACTATATTTTTTATTTTATATTGAATATTAAAATATTTTGATTCTGATATTTCAAATTTATTTTCTAATGACAATCTAATTATTTCTAATTCATTAGGATTATTTTTTATATCTATAATACCTTGATATTTCTTTTTATTTTCAGGCATATTTATTTTAAAAAATAATTTTTGCTCCTTATCAATTTGGTTTTTTCCATAAAAAGTTATTAATTCATTTTCAACTGGATTATCAGTATGATGAAAATCATAGCAAGTAATTTTAAATTTGAATGGTATGATTTTGGCTTTTATTAATATTGGTATAAATATATCATTTGTTATATATATATAGAATGTAGCGTTAAATAGTTTAAGTGTAAAATTTTGTTCTGTTATATCTTTATCATTATATTCATTTGCTAATTCTATACTAAATTTATTATTTTCTTTAATTAGTTTTGGCTCCTTTGCTTCGTTATTATTATCTCCTTTATAAGAGACTTTGAAATCAATTGCAACGTTTTCATTTAAACATTTTATTTTAAAACTAATTATTTCTTCTTCTTCTAAAAATAGGGTACCCAACTTCAATTCGTTATCGTTTATTATTAATTTATAATTGAGACATTCTATTCTTATTTTTAATGATGATAAAATAAATTTAAAGCTGCAAGGTAATTTTAATTCTGATAAGTTATTATTTCCAATTTTTAAATCAAAATTAATTTCAAAATCTTCATTTTCTTCAATTTCTTTTTTAGGTAATTTAATTCCTATTGAAAATAATTCATTTGGTTTAATTTCATTATTGATAATAATTAGTTTATCAAATTTTTTTTCTGGTTGGCCTGTTAATTCATTAATTCCAAATGAAATTGAAGGATATAATTTGTCTTTTATTATTGATAAAATATATATATAAAAATCACCCTTTATTAATGATGGAATAAAAGTTCCGAATTCTAATATTAAATTATTTTGGCTACAACAGACATTTTTATTTTCTTCGCTTATTATAAGAGTAAATAATTGATTAGAATCAGGATTAATTGAATTAAAACTAATTTTTTGATTAAAATTTGAAATTGGAATTTTTATTTTTATGTCTTTGAGCATTGTTTTTAATGAATTCTCATTATCATCATAAGATATCATAAATTGACTAACATTTTTATCAATATAAGAATGAAAGCCTTTAAATAAAGAATTCAATTGATTAAAATAATTTTGAATACTATTTAATTTCTCTGTAATTTTTGGAAATTGAGTGCCATCAGAGCAATTACATTTAAGTAATTTTAAAATTTTATTTGTTTCTTCTGATAAATTAGTTATTTCCTTTATTATTTTTTTACAATCAATTTTATTATTTTTAGAGATATCATTAATCATATTAGCCACTTTACTATTATTTATATTAAATTTTTCTAATTTATTATATAATTCTTTCTCTGTAATTGAAATTGTTTGACCAAAATAAAGAGTTTTTTTATTATCTTTTTTTGATGAAGATTGTATAATATTTTTCTTTAACTTACTTATGTCAAATGTATTAATATCATAATTATATAATTTATATATATCGATATTTAAATCAATCTGTCTTCCATGATTTTGTTCTTTTTTATAATAATATTTTACTGATAGATTACTTTGAGTCTTTGATTCAATTTTTAATTCTTTTTTATCTTGTTTAAATTTAAATAATTTATAAAAATTATTTAATTCTTCATTTTCTAAAGGAAGAAATATTTGTTTATCTTTATCTAGTTCCAAATCTATAATTTTTTCATTATCTTTGAAATAATCAATATCTATTATCATTTTAATGTCCTTTTGATTTTCATTTATTGTTTTTATAGGATAAATTGTAGTGAATTCTATCGATATTAATGCGTATATAATTTTTGGCTTTTTTTCTGGTTTAATATATTTTTCTAAATTGGATTTATTCTTTAGATAATTCCGATTATATTCTATTATTTTTTTTTGATATTCTTCAAATGTAAATTCTTTTTTATACTTATTTTGATTTATATCATAATTCTGTTTTTTTTCATTATCACTATCACTATCATAATCTTGCTTCTTATTAATAATTTGTTCATTATATATTTCTTCTTGACTATCATCATCGCTTAAAAGTCTTTCATATTCATCTTCAGAATTTTTTTCTTCTTTTTTTAGTTCTTTAATTTCAACCTTTTTATTATTTTTATTTCTTGTTTCATTTTTTTCTTTCCCAATTTTTTTTGAATTCTTGACTAATCTAAGATTGTCAATTATATCATTTGCATCTTTATTAAATTTATTTACTAATTCAGTTAAATTATTTATTTCTTTATCTATTTGTTTTTTATTTAGTTCATCTAAGGTATTTTTGTAATCTATATCTATTTTTTTTAAAGTATCATTAATTTCATTTTTTAAATCATTATAAAACAAATTAAATGATTTTTTTTCATCATCTTTATTATTATCATTAACTTTTACTTCTGCTTGGTAAAAATCATTTAATTTCTTAAATTCTTGGCTATTAATAAAATTTTGCATAATGATATTAAATTTATTTTTGACTGCATCTATATAAAAATCCTTTGGATTATTTATTATTTTAATTATTTCATTGTCTTCATTTAAATTTAAATCATATATTTTTTCAATTTGATTTTCAAATTGAAAATCAAATATATTATTATTAAAATTTATTATTTTCTCTTCTATTATTGATGAAATTTCTTTATTTAATTTTGGTAAATTTTGTATTTGGATAAATATATGTTCATATAGTAATCTAGATTTTTTTGATGATAAACTAAGATTAACTAAATTTTTAATGCATAAATTAAGCCATTGAGTATCAATTCCTTTAGTATTATGATTATTATAATTATCATTTGATATTTTTATAATTAGATTTTTTAAATATTCTGATTGATTATCTGATATTCTTTTTGATAAATCATTATTTTCTTGATTATAATCTACTTCAATATTATTTATATTACATAATAATCTTAAGAGTATTAACCAAAATGGTATTGTATTATTACCTTTTTCTAAACCTTCGTTTATATAAATTTCATTTATATCATCATATATTCCATCATATTTATTTAATATATATATTAAGTGTGGATATTTCGTTGTATAGTCTATATCTTGATACCATTTTTCGTCTGTTAAAAATAAAGTATCATCAAATGTTAATTTAATTTTTTTATTTATCTTCATTTCATCAATTTTACTAGCTATATTTAAAGTCATTTTAAATATACTGATAAAGTCTTTTTCTTTTTGGGGATCAGAACATTTTAAAGCCAATATTTTATTATTAATATCATTTGTAAAATCATCATAACTTTCTTTAATTTGGAATGTATTTTTTGATAAAGCAAATATTATTTCCTTTGCTGAAGTTATAGCTGTTTTTCTTCCAAAATCATCATCTAATAATTTATTTTTTATATTCAAAAGCACATCCAGCATTCTAACATCTTTAATTTGCTTTAGAATTGGGCCTTCATATGATTCATAGTCTTTATTTTTATTTTTAGAGCCAAATTGAATATATAAAAAAACTATATCTTTTGATGTAAATTGGGGAATTTGTAATAAAAAATTATTTCCTACTTCCTTCAATTTTTCACTTATATAATAATAATCATTTCTATTGATAATATCTTTTTTGTTATTTTCTAATAAATTATAATCTAATATTTTATTTATTTCATATACAGGATTATATAAATATTGTTCCAATTTATTTTTAATCATTTTATTTATATAGTGACTATTCAGTGTCGAATAAATCATATTAAATTCAAAGTCTGTTAATTCTTCTGTAGATATAATTAAATTTGAAGCATATTTCATTTCCTCAAAATCTTGTAATTGTAAAATATATTTAAATTTTTTATCTTTTTCTTTATTATTCAATCTAATATTATCGACATTATTTTTAATTTTTGAGTACCATATTAATAATTCAATGAATAAAACTGTTTTTGATTTTTCTAAATTTTTATCTTTAGGTAAATCTTGCCATCTTATATTATAAGTTGAATCGATTTTATTTTTCTCAATATTTTCTGAAGTTTTTTTTAATTGTTCATATTTATTATAATACTTCTGATATTCATCATTATCATATTCATCATTTTGTATTAATGAATTTATTTGATCAATTAAAGAATTCTTAAATGCATTAATATTTTTTCCTTGATTTTCATGTATTTTTGTAATTTTATTTTTTAATTCTCTAAACTTTCCTTTTAATTCATTTTTTTCTTTTGTTGCTTTATCTGCTATAAATATATCTTCAATTTTATGAATTAAATCATCATATACTTTAATTATTTCATTTTGTTCAATTTCGGAAGTGAAATAATTTATTCTTTCAAATTTTTGTTTTTCTATATTTAGTACTGTATTCTTAAAAGTTTCTAATTCTTTTTTATCATTATCATTTTTATATTTTTCAAATTTTTTTATTTTTAAATCAAGATATTCTTCATCTGCTTCTAAATTAATTAGGCATAAATTGTCATTATAAAAATCTAAAGATTTTGTAAATCCTACAAATTTACTAATATCTTCAACTTTATTATTATTAAAAAATTGTAAAAATAAAATAAATATTTTCTGCTCATATTTCGTTAATAATTTATATAAAGATTGGACAGATTTATCATTCATATTATATATAATCATCCAAAATTTTCCAGCACTTCCTAATTTATTATTTTCGAATAAATTAGATATTTTAAAGTATTTGTATCTTTCAGTTTTACTTAATGATTCTCTTTTTTGTGCGTCTTTGTCAATTTTATCCAATATATCTTCACTTAGTTTATCAAGATTTAGTATTTTTCTAATAAAATAAAAAAATTTATATACATCTTTCCCTTTTTTTTCTTTATCAATTTTATATTTATATTCTTTTTTTTTATATTTTACTACGCATTTTGATAAATGAGATAAAACTAATTCATTTGAAGTAAAATAAAAATGTAATTTATAAAATTTTTGTATTCCATTTACACCTTCGAATTTATATTCTATTTGATTATTAAAAGTTATTTTGAAAGTTTGCTTTTTTTCAATACATTTTAATATTAGAGGAAGCCATGAACTAATTTCATTTAAATTAGTAGATCTGAATTTATAATATGGCATAAACATTTCAATATATTTCAAATTATCTTCAGATTTATTTTCATTCATATATTTAATAATATTTATGAAAGAACCTATTTCTTTTTTTTCTACCATTTCACTTATTAATTTTAATATATTTATAGGTGTCTTATTTTGCAAAATATCATCATTTTCTTCATTTGTCCGACTAGAAAAATCTTTTTTTAATATTTGAGGTAAAATTCTATTATCATCCAGTAAATTACTTAATAATTGTAATCTTAAAATTGGCCATTTTAACTCTTCAATATTCATTAACTCAGGATCAGATAATTTTTTTTCATTATATTTACCCTCAATATTTTCTCCATATTTCATAATATTATTAAGAAGTTTATATATTATGGAAATTTGATGATAATTATTAATATGCTCTGATGATAGTTTATTATTGGAAATATATATAAGCATTAAAGTTGAATCTATATGTTTTAAGATAAAGTCAATAGTTCCTAATTTTATATTTAATGAATTTTTGGCAAAATCTTTTAAATTAAATTCTTTTACTTCTGATTTTGTGACTGCTATTTGTATGTCTCTTAACTGCTCTAATAATTTTCTATTTTCATCAAAATTATTATCTGAATAATTTCTTGTATATTTATCTATTTCTTTAGAAAAATTTTCAACTATATTTTCCCTAAATATTAATTGATAACTTTTTTTGCCATCATTAATAAATCCATTTTCTATATAAGGTCTTGCATATAATTTATCAATTATAACTTTAATTATATTTGATAAATTAATATCTTTTCCAATAGATGTTCTTTCAATTATTTTAGAATTTATATATTTTAGTGCTCTATTTATAGTTCTGGATGTAAAAATTGAATCACCTTCAAAAAATTCTTTATTTTCTAAACTTTTTTTTTTTGAGAGCATATGAATATTGGATAATTTACCTCCTAATTGATATGCAGTTTCACTACTAATATTTGAATTAACTAATCCTCCATAAAAAATTTGAGCAGTTGATTCATAATCAATATCATTAGAAGGTAAATTAAAAGATAAGCATCTATTTTCTAATATTGGGTCTAATCCTTGGGAATTTTTGCAATATTTTGGGTTGAAAGTCATTATTAAATTAAAATTAGAATTGATAAGTTTAACATTATTTATAGAATTTTCTTCTATTTCTGAGGAATATTTTGGAGAGTCTTTTGCATTAAATAAATTTAGGCTTGGCTTATCAGCGCATAGTGGAGTCATTATACTTAATAAATCAGGTGTAGCAAATTGGATATCATCATATAAGAACCACGAACCATTTATAAGCCCAATTGATGTTTGGGATTCTGTTTCTTTAAATCTTCCTTGAGGACTAATTATACAATTTATTTTTGATTTTGTTTCAATTAATATTTTTTTATTTTTCTCACTTATATTTGTATCTTTTATTATTTTATCAATTATTTCAAAAAATTTATTAAAAGTTAGTGGTACCCATAATTTGGTATCTTCTAATATTTGAATTATATTAATACCTTTTATTTTTATATTATTATTAATATCAGACAAATATTGTTTTATTAATTCTATTTCTTTCTCATTTAAATCTTCTTCCAAAATACTTTGTCCAGTAAATATACTTGGAGTTAAATCTTGGTTCATTTGATATGTTAATAAATCTGCTCCCAACATTTCTGAAAATAAAATAGCACAATGTGTTTTTCCACTTGCTGTATCTCCTCTTATAATTACTTTACATCTAGTTATCCATGCACATGCCAAAAATAAAATACATTGTTTTTGATGATTTGTTAAAGTATTTAATTTTTTTTGAATTGAATTTATATCTATTTTATCTTTATTAATTACCTTTAAAATTAATGGATTAGTTTGATTTTTTTTAATTTTTATAATTAATTCAGTATGGCAAGGATTATATTCAAATACTGGAATAAAATCAAAACCATTTATATTCAATTCTTTTTTTATTCTTATCATATTTTCTTCTTCTTGAGTTCTATAATAAAAAATCATATTATCTATGATATTTTTATCATCAAATGAATTAATTGTTACTGCACTTAACTTTGCATAATTGTTAATATCATTAAAAGTTAATAATTGCCTAGATTTAGTATCAATTAAAATATTATTTACTTTATTAAATTTTTCTAAAAATATTTCTGCTTCTTTTAAGCCATCTTTTCCAAAATATTTATTAAATATTGCAATAGTAGTATTTTTTATGTCTTGTTCTGGAATTTCACCTATTTTATGATATATAGTAGAATATAAAAGTGGGCTTGGCAATTTATTTCTAATATCTGAATTATTCTCAGTATTTATTACACATATTATATTCAAAGCAGGCTTATTAATTGTATTCCCGTCTGGCAATAATACATTTTTTTGATGTCTATCACAAATATTAGCTATTTTTTCTTTAACTGCGTCACTTGCATTTTGTAAATCATTAAAAACTATTAAATATTTATCTACTGTTTTACTTCTTAAAATATTCATTAAATCAGTTTCATTAACTTTAATGACAGTAGTGTTTGTTTCTTTATCTTTATCAACAATTAATTTTCCTAATAAATCTTCTTCCTTATTAGAGCTTGCTAATTGAATATTTAATAATTTAAGGCCTAATATTTCTGATATATATTTTATTGCTGTTTGTTTTCCTTGTCCTATTAAACCTTCTAAAACAATAGGGGCATTTAGTGAAAGACCTAAATGTATTATGTTTAACATTTCTACAAATATTTTTGTAAACGCAGGCTTTATTTTTGGAAATTCTTGTTTAATGCAAGGTATAAATGCATTAGTTATAAAAGATTTAATACCATTTAAGTTATTTTTATTTCCAAAAGAAAAGGGACTTTTTCCATAAGGAACTTCAATTTGTATTTGCTTATCTTTATTATATTTAAACAAATAATGATATAATTTTTTATTTACTTCTTTTTCAGATAAATTTGGATCTTCTTTATTTTGTTCAATAATAGATTTTAAAGTAACATAATAAATAAATTGCCTATTAATATAATATAATCTATCTTTTTCTTCTTCTTTAATATCTCCTAAATTTTTATTCATATCATGAAGCAATTCAATTGTATTTATAAGTAATTTTATAGAAACAGTTTTATTTGAGGTATCCTTAAAAAATCTAGCTACTTCAATAAGATATTTTATATCACTTTGTGTTACTGTTTCTAAATTTTTTTCACTAGAGCATATTTTTAATACTTCTTCTAATTCTTCAAATTCATATTCTTTTGTATTTATTACAGTCCATCTACTTAAAACAGCTTCTGAAAAATTTTTAGTTAAAGAAGTAGCAAAAAACCTAATAAAATCGACAGTATCACAAATTAATTTATTTTTTGGTGTTGTTAATGTATTAAATTTATCTTCATTTAATGTTAATGTTTTCATTCCAGTAAATAATTCATTAAACCTTTCTAAAGTTGTTGTTGGGATTTTATCAAAATTTCTTAAATCTAATGAATCACCTCCAAGTATAGCAGAAGTAAATAATCCAGGTTTAAATTCCAATTTAATATTATTTAAAATATTATAATCGTTATCATTTTTAATATTTATTATTTTTAATAATTTTTGATATGTTCTATATACCATTTTTTCAAATACTATTCTTCTACCACAATTTGAATTATTTGGAGAAAAAAAATATTTAATATTCTTCTCAATATCTTCTATTTTTAAATTTCCATTTTTTAAATCTTGTAAAAGTAAATTTTTTTTGTTTCTTATGCATATATCACAAATTAAAGTTAAATAAAATGATTTTACTTCTTCTTTGGTAAAAAATCCAGTTGAGCCTAATAAGGCATCTATACTTGATTCTTCATTTAAAGTTATTATTTTAACATTACTTATTAATAATTGTACTAAATAGGTTTTATAACCAGAAGGACCAATTAATAAAATTGGCTCTGTATCAGCACATAATAAGCAATTAAATAATGTATTTAATAAAGAAGATATTTTATTTAAAAAACTTACATTATTTCCAATTTTTGAATTTTGAAATTTTATTATTGATTTATTCTTTCTCAATGAATAAAACTTGGTATCATTGTCAAAAGAAATTTCTGGATTACTATAATAAGTTTTTCTTAATTCTTCTGATTTATCAGGAGTTAATTGGAAGCATTCTTTTATTAATTCCAATATTTGATCAAAAGATTCATTAATAGATTCAAAATCTATATATGATAAAACATAAAATAAAACATTTATATATAATTCACAATTTTCATATTGAATGTATTTATAAGTAGGATTTTCTTCACATTTTTGTTGTTCGGACATTCTATTTATTATATTTTCTAAATTTCTAATTGACCAAGCCTCGGCAGAAGATAAATTACCATCATCTCTTTTTTTATTTAATTTAATCATAAAATCAGCTAATTGTAAAACTTCGTCATCTGAAATGTTTGGTTTGATTAATTGTTTTTTATTATAAATTGAATTTCTTATATTTAGGCAAATATTATGAATATCTTCCTTTTCTACTTCCGGATAATCTAATCTAATTAATTTAAGAGATAATTCATGTGGGGTTGCATTTCTTCCAGCAGTACCTTCATAATTTTGAAAAGCTCCAAACCAAAAGTTTGGATTTATTTTTATTGGAGTTTGTAAACCAGGAAAATAAATAGGTCTATTATGAATTGTATTAAAAATTGGTATTAAAGACATCATAGTATTATTTGATGAAAGATTCATTTCATCAGCTATAAAAGACTGTCCTTTTAAAGCCGATTCTGTTAATGGTCCATCTATCAATTTGACTTCTCCATCTACTAAAGTTTCAGTACCATAAATATCTGAAGGACTTGTGGATGAATTAAAAGCATATTTTTTATAATTTCCATTTAAATTTTCAATTTTTTTTCTTATTCTTGCAAGACATTCTGCTCCAGCTGTTTTTCCAACCCCTGGAGGACCAAATACATAAATATGAATATTCATTGCACAGTATAAATATAAGGATAGCATATAATTTTCTATTTTAGTAATATTTTTGAAAAAATATTTATTTATTGGATCTTCAATTAATTTATTTTTTAAAATATATTCTTTTATTTTTTCATCAATAATTATTGAAGATTGCTCAGAAAATAATAGTTCATAAACTAATTTTATTATTATCCTAAAATCACTATTGAATTCTTCATATTTTATTTTAAAAAGAAGTAAAATGGAAGATCTAATAAATTTAGAAAGGGAAGTCATATTCATACCTATTTCATATTTCTTTTTATATTCTTCATAATAATTCTTAATTTCAACTATGAAATCATTATTCTCAAGTATTTTATTTATTCTTTCTTCATCAAATTTTTCTCTTTTTTCTAAGAATTTTAATTCATCATCAATATCATTCATTTCTATTCCAGTATCAGCATTATCTTCCTCTTCATAATTGATAATTTCACTATTTTCTGAATTTCTTCTAGAACTTTTATGAGAATGGGAACCTTTATCGGAACTATTGTCTAATTTATTTTCTTCTTTACTATTCTTTAAATCATTTGATTTATTTGAGTGATTAGAATCATTTGATTTTTTTGAATTTTTGGAATCTTTAGAATCTTTAGAATCTTTAGATTTATTTGAATTTTTAGAATCTTTAGATTTATTTGAATGTTTAGAATCATTTGAATTTTTAGAATCTCTAGAATTATTTGAATGTTTAGAATCATTTGATTTATTTGAATTTTTAGAATCATTTGATTTATTTGAATGTTTAGAATCATTTGATTTATTTGAATTTTTAGAATCTTTAGATTTATTTGAATTTTTAGAATCATTTGAATAGTCTCTTTTTTCTTTTATTTGTTTATTATTATCTATTATTGGTAAATCTTTATTAGAATTAATTATTCTAGATACATCTAATTTAGTTGCATCTAATTCCATTTCTCCTTTCAATTCTTGTATTCTTTTTTTTATATCTTCTTCATACATAACTAATTCAGTCTTTACATTTTTCATGCATATTTTAATTAATTGATACAAATCATTTTCATCTATTCCTTCTAATTGATCATTTAATATCTTAATATCCATTCTTGTAGCAAAAGCTGGAGATAGTTTATTTATATCTGAAAGTAAAGTAGTACATATTAATCTAAAATTTTTATGTATAAGTATTTTAGGTTCATTGGGATTACTTGGATTATTTAGATAACGCTGTTTACCATCATATTTTCTATCAAGTAAGTCATTCATATATTCTAAAACAGATGATTGTAACTCATGAATGCCTATTAATATTAATGGCTTTCCATATCTCACAGCTTTAATTAATGGGCCATCTTGCCATTGAATTAAATCTTCATCTTTATTATTTGAAACTTTTGGCTTTCCCATTAAATCTTCTACTTTACTACTTTTAGTGCAATAAACAATATATAAAGATTGATCATTATTTTTATTAATTTTAGTTTTGAAAGATATATTTGTTGATAAATTCATATTATTTGAACTAGCTTTATCATCATTATTTAATATTTCCTTTTCTGCAATAAATTCATTAAAATAGTCCCCAAGTTTACAAGCCAATACTTTTTTACCTATACCACTATTACCTGCAATTATTGGATGCCTTCCATGCTTTAAACTAAATACACAAGTTGAAATAAATTCTAGAGTATTTTTATTCATAAAACAATCTTTAGGAAAATCTTTGATTATCTTATCGTAATTTTGTTCATATGATTTAAAACTATTATAATTAAATAGTACTTTTTTCATTTCTTTTTTAATTTCTTCGGTGTATCTTGCTCCATATATGTTCATTATTGTTTCAGTTGGCTCTTCTCCTTCTACAATAATATGAAGAACTGCTAATATATCTCTAATAACTAAACAGGCAACATCATCTTGAATCTTTTCGTTTTTAGACCATTCCATATGAAAAGAAATAAAATCTTCTATAAATTTTTTACAACATTCTTCTCCTAATTTTTTATCAACTCCAAAAGCATGAGAAGCTCCTTCAGTTATAGCATACAATTCATCTTTTTTCATTTCAGGAAATTCTATAGAAATAAATTTATTTTTAAAACTTTCTGGTAATTCTTGTCTTGTACCTGAAAATTTGCCTTTACTAGGATTTAATGTTAATATACAACAAAAATCTTTTGGTACATCAACTTTTATAAGCTTTCCTTTATCTTCATAAACTAAAAAGCCTGAATCTATCATTGCTTCTAATGCTTGCAAAGTCTCTATTGGGGCAAGATTTGCTTCATCTAATAAAAAAGCTGTATTTTTGGTAGTTAAAGCTTCTAATAAAGGCCCTTTTATATACTTTATTCCAGCAAATTTGTTTTTGTCTCCTTGGCAAGTAAATTTTAAATTTGGAAATTTTGTATTTTCACTACAATTAAATTTTATCATATTTTTTTTTAATAAATTGCAAATAGCTTCAGATAGATAAGTTTTTCCCGTACCAGTTGGCCCTGGTATTAATATATGAAACCCATATTTAATACAAAAATATAATAAATTTAACCTTCTTTTAGAATCTTCTGATAAAATAAAATTAATAGACTTGAAAAAATTTATATATTCTTCTTTTTGGAAATCTATGACATCATCATGCTTAATCTCAATAAATTTAGAATTACTAGGTATACCATCTTTATTCATTTCAAAATGTGTTATTTCTTCTAAATCCTTTTGTATATCTATTATTTCTGCTTGATTCTTAAATTTTGGATCATCTTTTAACTGTATAAAATCATTTTTTTGGTTAGATTCTTTAAATTTCTCAATTTTTTCATCTAAATTATCTTGCTTTTTATCATTTTTATCATCAGTCTTTTCATTTATTTCAGCTTTAATTTTTAAATTTAATTCTTTCATTTCTAAAATTTCTTGAGCTAATTCTTCCTCAAAAAAAGAATTTCCAAACATATTATTTTTATCATCATTTTGTTGAATATAAGAAATGTCATTTAAATCATTTATATTATCTTTTTCTCTTTTCATATTAGTATTGTCTCTTTTATTCACATCTTTATCTTTTTTTTTATCATTTAATTTTTTATTTGTTTGTTCATTTTCCTCTTTCTCTTTCATTTTATCCTTTTTACTTTTTCCAATTTTTTCTTTATTTTCAATTTTATTATTCTTTTCTTTGTCTAAATAGTCTTTTTCATGAGTAATAGATTTAGATTGTTCTTTTTCAGTTTCTTCAATATTTGGTTTGCTTTTGTCTTCACTTGCTTTATTAATCTCACTATTTAAACCACTAGATTTAGAGGTATCTTTTTTGAATTCTGCATTAATGGCATTTTCATCTTTATCATCTACATCACTGTCTTTTTTCTGATTGTTAGGAAATTTTACTTTATTGTTCTCGTTCATTTAAATTTAATAACAATATTTTCAAAACCTTTATAGACTATTTTCAAATTTTAACCTAATTTTGATAAAATAATATTTTATTATATTTTAATTATTATATAAAAAAAGCTTAAAAAAACTAATGTTAAATTTATATAAATATTGAATGGGGATTGGGGATTGGGGATTGGGGATTGGGGATTGGGGATTGGGGATT
>JAJMZT010000005.1:0-18664 GCA_023807265.1 Metadinium minorum
CCCCAATCCCCAATCCCCAATCCCCAATCCCCAATCCCCAATCCCCAATCCCCAAAATATTTAAATGTATATAAATTAACAATATATTATATTGGATTAAAAAAATATTTATAATATATAAGAGTTCTATAATATAAATATATATATTTAGGCGCAATGAAAAAATTTTTTGACAAAAAGACGAAATTAAAAATAGAAGGGAAAAACGATGAATCAATAAACATAAACTCTTCTAAATCAAATTTATTAAATGAAAGCTTAAATTCAATGAAAATAGATAATTCTGAATCATTTATTAATCAGGCAAAAAATTTTGTTAATGATATTCAAAAAAGTAATTCTTCAAACTCAAATGAAGAAAAATCATCTAATTCAAAAAATAACAATGATAAAAATATGACGAAATCTAAAGAAAATATTGAAAATTCTTTTATTTCTAATAATAAAACTAAAAATAAGAAAAAAACTAAAAAAAGAAAAAAAAAAAAGAGTCTTCATCTTCTTCTTCATCATCATCTAATTCTTCTCGTTCAAGTTCTAACTCAAATTCTTCTTCTTCTTCAGAGTCAATGAAAAGAAATAAAGAGGAAAAAACTTCATTAAAAAATCAAATAAAAAATGAAGAAATAGAAGAAGATATCAAAGATCTTAAAATATATGAGATAAAAATTGAAGATAAAGAAGATATTCCTAAGGAAGAACTACATTCAAACAATAAAGATGGAAAATTTTTAATGGAGTTCATAAATAAGAATAATGGATGTGAATCTATAAAAACAATAATCAATAATTTTCCAAAATCTCATTCAATTATTAATGATTATATAGAAGAAATATCAAAAGAAGAAAAAAAAAATTTTTTTAAAAAAAATGGTTTTGTTTTAACAGAAATATCAACAGAAAGATTAGCCTTTTTAATACATTATATAATAACAGGAAATCCTATTTTATTTGAAGGTAATACAGGAACTGCCAAAACAAGAACTGTATTAACTGCATATAAATATATTAAAGAGTATATTAATCAAGATATTGAATTAATTAGATATAATTTAAGCAAAGAAACAAGAATAGATGATTTAATTTCAAAATACGTTGGAGATCAAGAATCATTAGTTGGATTAAAAGTTAAAGAAGGCCCTTTTTTAGATGCATATAAAAATGGTAAAATTTTATTATTAGATGAAATTAACCTAGCAACTAAAAAAGTTCTTCAATGTATTCAACAATCTCTTGATAATGGATTTATAAGTGTAGAAACAAATGGAAAAGGCCTTATAAGATATGACATGAATGAAAATTTTTGTTTAATAGCAACTCAAAATCCAAATAAAGGGGGATTTTTTGGAAAAAGACAAGAATTGGAAATGGAATTTTTATCTAGATTCCAAAAAATATATTGCAATGACATTCAAATAGAAGAAATGAAACAAATTGCTTTAGGTATAGCGAAAAATGTTGGATTTTTAGATGAAAATAATACTGATAAAAAAGACATCGAAGATAAATATGAGCTTATTAATGATATTGTTGAATTACATTATAAATGGTCAAAAACAAATGAGTCAGAAAATAATGTGGAATGCTTTACTATTAGACAAATTGAAACTACTATCGAATGCTTGAAAAATAATAATGATATTTTTAATGTTTTGATGACTGTTTATGGAGGAAGATATTTTAAAGATAAAAAATTAGAATTAATAAATGAATTTAAAAATTATAAAAATTTAAAACATTTAACTTATCCAAATAATGAACTTGATAAAAATTTTCCTAATTGCTTTAAAAATAAATCTCTGATTGAAGCAAGTCATAGTGTTTTTTTGTGTTTAAACAATAAAAAAAATGTTTTAATAGTAGGAAAAAGTGAAATTGGTTTAACACAATTTGCAAAATGGTGTTCTATCTGCTATAATAATAATAAACAAAAAGAAGAAAATGATAATGAAGAAGAAGAAAAAGAAGAACAGATTAATTATACTTGTTATTGTACTAAAAATTTAGAAAGAAGTGATTTAATTGGTTCCCAAAAATTAGGTTCTTCAAAAGAATATACTAACGAATTACTAAAATTTAAAAAAGGAGTGCTATATAAAGCCATTGAAAAGGGATTTTCTATAGTTCTAGATTCTATTAATGAAGCTCCCTCTAGGGTTATAGAACGATTAAATGATTTATTAGATAAAAAGAATGATAAGAATGAAAAAAGATTAGAAATTCCTGAAAATACTAAAAATCCTTTCTTAATTATAAATGACAATTTTAGAATCATATGTACTTCTAATTATGATAAATTAAATGAGATGTCTCCTGCTTTTCTAAATAGGTTTGAAATTATTGTTTTAGAAGACCAATTAAATGATTTAAAGGATGATGAGTTTAAAGAATTAATTAAATTTGAATTTGATTTTTTTAAAAATCAACTGAATGAAAATAAATCATATAAATTAAAAATTGAAAAGAAGAAGAATAAAAAGAATAAAAAAAGTAAACATCATCAAAAAGAAAAAATAGAAAAAGAAATAGATCAAGAGTATAAAGAAATTTCTCAAATTTTGGATACTAATAAAGAATATCAAAATCAACAAAATTAGATAATTATATTGATTTAACTTATTCAAAAATAAAAATATTAAAAAATGTTAGTAATAAAGAGGGCATTGACAATGATGATTATTCTAAAAAATATTTAAGCTTTTCTAATTTGAGTAAGTTTTGCAGAGCCATTATTATTTTTAACAATAAATTTTCCAATAAAAAAGAAATTTCTAAAGAAAATATAATAGATTTCTGCTTTGAATTATTATTTGAAAATGAGATATCCGAAAAAAATAACAAACAAATATATAAAATATTAAAAAATGAGCTTATAGAAGCTAATAACAAAATAAATAGTGAAATATTTAAAAATGAAGAAAAATATTTTTTTCAAAAATCAGAAAAATTAATACAATTAATGATACATTTATACTCTTCTTCTTTAATCAATCAACATTTATGTATAGTAGGTCCTCCAGGTATAGGAAAAACGCTTAGTTCTAGAGCTTTTTCATTTATAAGAGAAGAAATTAATCAAAGAAAAAATGAATCTCCTTTTTATATGAATTCATTTAATGAGCATACAAGGCCAAATGATTATTATGGAGTTGCTTCTTTAAAAGATGATAAATTAATTTTTAAAGAAGGGAATTTAACAAAATGCTTAAAACAAGGGATTATTTTTATTGCCGATGAATTTAATATTTCATCAGAAGACTGTATGAAATGTATTTCCCCTTTCTTAGAATTAAATTATTGTGAAAATATATATATTCCAGGTATAGAAGGAAAAATCAAAATTGACCCAGACTTTTTTTTCATAATATGCCAAAATACTAGAGATACTTTTGGAAGAAAAGAGATGCCCGAGATAATTAAAAATAAAGTAAAAGTCATTTTTTATCCTCAAAGAATACTAAAAGAAATTGAAGATATTTGTATAGAAATGTATAAATATATATTTCAAGATCATTATCAAAATTTAGAAAATAATATAAGATTATGCGGAGACTTAATGATGAAAATTAATGAGACTTCGTTTTTGACTCCATGGTCTTTAAGAGATATCTATAAATTATTTAGAAGATTAGATTATCAATTTAAAAAAAAGGATATGTTTAAAGGATTAGAACTTAAGGAAAATATATTATTTTATATTACTTCATCTATTCATGAATCCTTGATTCAAGATTATTTAAAAATTATTATAGAATTAATTAAAGAAATATTTAAATTGTCAGAGAAAGATGAACAAGATTTATATTCTCTATATAAATGTAGACCCATAATTAGTCATAGAGATGAAAATATTATTTTAATAAAAAAAACAATAGAAATAAATTTAGGGAATTTAGAAGAAGATATTGTAAAAAAAATCAAAGATCTTCCTACTTTATTAGAAGCATTATTCAAAATATTATTATCAAGTTATGATGAACCCATTTTATTATCTGGCCCAACATCTTATAAAACTTTTGTATCAAAAATTTTATTTAATAATTCTAGATATGAAATAATATCTCTTAATTCTGAATCTTCTATTCCTCAGTTAATTGGAAGCACAATATTATTAAATAAAAACGAATCTAAAATATATTATTTAAGGCAAATACTTGAATTACTTCATGTGAACAATATTGATAATATTATATTCAAAAATCGTAATGATAAGGATAAAGAAAAAATTGATTCATTAATAGAAAAGGAATCTAAAAATATTAAAGAAGATTTCATTTTTAATTATGCTTTGAATAATTTTAAAAAGAAATATTCTAAAGAAGATAAAAATAGTAGAGGCAATTTATTTGATATGATTCTAGAATTTAAACCTGGGATTTTTATTTCAGCTAGAATTAAAGGCCATAATCTAATTTTAAAAAATATTGCAAGTGTGAAAACTGAGTACTTAGAAAGATTAAATGAAGTTTTAACAGGTAATAAGAAAATAACTTTAAATGAAGATGTTCAAAATTCATTTACTCCAGAAGATAATAAAGAAATAAGTTTTAATAATAATTTTAGAGTTATTTGTACTTGCCAAGAAGGGGATGAAGGTAAATTATCAGATGCTTTTAAGTCAAGATTTACTCTGATATATATAAAAGACTATAATGATGATGAAAAAAAAATTGTAATAAAAAATGAATCAGATTCCAATGATATTAATATAATAAATGAAAAGATTTATAAATACGAAGATAAATTTAAAAAAGAAAGTAATATTAATTTACCAAAAAAAATAAATGTTATAAACATTTCAAAGAGAATAAATGATGATAAAAATGATCATCAAAAAAATCTTGAATTATCTCTATATTATATGCTAAAAGGTTTATTAGACAATAGGCAAAGATATATCAAAGATTTAAACTCTATTTTTATGTTTAATAATAATGTCTATAATATAAATCAATCTATTTTAATTAAATCAGAACTAGGAAAAGAAAAAATAATTAAATCATTATTTAGCCAATTATATATAAAAAACCCATCATTTGAAAAAGATAATAATGATACTCAAAATGAAAAGAATATCATATTTATAGAAAAATTCAATGATTTACTAGATTATATTCATTTTGGAATAATATCGAAAACTCCTATTATAATAGAGGGAGTTTATGGACAAGGAAAATTTACTGCAATTGAATTATATAGTAGACTAGTTGGCTTTGAAATATTAAGAATAATAATAACAAAATCTACAAAAGTTGAAGATTTATTATATAAAACAGTTTTAAAAAGTAAAGATGGTTCCCAAATAATAATGAGTGAGAAAACTTCATTATGTGAGGCAATTGAATATGAAGACATTTCTCCTAAAAAAATGGTTATTATAGAAGGTATTAATAATGCCTCTCCAGCAATATTAGATATATTAATTTCCATTTTTGGCCCTAAGGATGGATCTATTTTATTACCTAATGACTCGACAATTATTAAAAGAAATATTAATTTAATAGGAATATTTTATCCTTCAAATGATTATCCAAGAGATAAATTACCAAGCTCTTTAATCAATAATTGTTTATATTATATTGCTGAGAGTCCTTCAAATGATGACATTCAATTTATTATTGAAAGACTTTTTGAAAATGAGAATTTATATAAAGAAGAAGCAAAAATTTTTTATGAGAAATTTAAAAAAGCAAATAAAATTATTTTAAATGAGGCCGATGAACTTCCACTAACTATTGGAGACATTAAAAAATATATTCTTTTTAGAAAAAAAATTCCTGATTTAAACAGAAATATTTTTATGTCTTTCATTTTTCAATATCATTTTATACATTTAGACTTTATTAAAAAAATAAAAAAAGAACTTAATTTACACGATTATAATATTAATCCATCAATTGAATATAGTGGAAATAATAAGCATTTAAACTTTTTAATTAATAATAAAGATTATAATATTAAAATAGATTTAGAAAATCCAAGCAATATTAATCCAGAAGAAAATATTAAATTATTTAACTCTTTAACACATAGTGAGCAGTTTGCTTTTTTATTTTTATTATGTTCTTTAATAATAAAAAAAGTACCAATTATACAAGGAGAAACTGCTTCTGGAAAATCATATTTAATGAATGCATTTTCAAAAATAATGGGTCAGAATTTATTTGTTTATCAAATGAATGAAAATACTGGATTATCATTATTTACAGGACAGTCTATTATGAAAAATAATTTAAATGAAAAGGAAAGAAATGAATTAAAAGATATTTTAAGTGCTATTAATTTTGGAGAGGATTTTGAAGAAATTAAAGATTCCGATAAAATAACAGGAGAACAAATTAAAATTATTTTGAAAAATATTAAAGAAAAAGAAAAAGAAAAATATAAGGAAAATGGAGAAAATAAAGAAAATGAAGAAGAAAACTCAAAGTATCATAACTATAAAAATAGTTTATTGAAAATGATTTCACCGCTAAATAGATTTGAGCATAAGGACTCTGAATTAATAAAAAGTATAAAAGAAGGAAAATGGGTATTACTGGATGGAATTGAACATTCACCTTCATCTATTTCAGAGAAATTAAGTTCTTTATGTGGGGATAATCCATCATTGAACATATATGAATCAGGAGATGAACATTTAAATTTAGAATCTGGAGATATTAATAAGAATTTTAAATTATTTATAATATATAATCCATTATCTATTGATTCCAAAAAAATAGATATTTCATTAATGCAAAAATGTGTTAGATTTAGTATGACCCCAATAGATAATAAGAATGATGATGCAGCAATAATTTTATATAATGGTTTCTCAAAAATAAATCTGATAGATAATGCTGAATTGAAATGTGAATTAAGTAATAGAATTATTTCTTATCATATTTACCAAATTAATAAAACAAAAGAAAAACCTGATTTAGTTGCAGGGAATATTCCTTTTACTTCAAGAAATTTAAAATTTATTGCTAATGATTATTATAGAATTTTCAAAAATAAAATGAAGGAAATAGAAAATAAGGAAAATTTAGAAAATCAATTTAATATTAAAGATAAAAATTTATTAAAACAAATAAAGAAAATAATGCCGATTGAAGTGTGGCTTTATAGTATATTTGAGAATTATTATTGGCGAAGTTTTGTAGACTTTTTTTCTTCTAATAAAAAAGAATTGGTTAGAGAATCATCAAATTTGTTAAATAAAGAGCCTGAAAACGGATATTTTATAAAACAAGAAATTAATAAAGAAATTCAATTTAAAGAAATTGCTAATGATATAATAGGAATTCAAAATTATGCTTATAAAAATTTATATTATGATTTTAATTTTACTAATTTTATTGAAAAATGTCTTAAACTTCCTTTAAATGATGATATTTTACAATGGGTTGTAAATAATATTGAAGATTCAATTAATATTATAAATAATAATACAAATTTAGATAGTCAAATAAAATCTAATCTCTATCAAATAAATATTATAAAAAATATTTTCAAAAAAATTATACATAAAATTAAAACTTTAGATGAATGTGTTAGTAATAAAGAGTTAAATTCACAAGAGATATTAATGATAAATGAAATTAAACCAATAATATTAAAATTAAAATTATTATATAAATTATTGAAAAATAAAATTGATAATAAAAATATAATTTATTTAGAGTCAATTAATTATGAAATTCTAAATCCTTTATGTTTTGATTTAATTATAATTCTTGAAAAATTTATTTCTTTTCCAAATAAAAATAATTTCATAGAAATAGTAAAAAAAATTTTTAAAAATCCTAATTATTTTAATTTAATTGCCTTTTTATATCCGTTTAATTATCATAATACTGAAAAAAATGAAAATATAAATTGTGCTTCTCAATTAATTTATACATGGATTAATTTATATAAATATAAAAATAACTTTAGTGTGAGAGAAAATAATATTAAATATGATTTCATTTTTAATAGAACCAAAAGCAATAATAATGAAATGAATATTCATTCTTATTTTATATTAAATGAAAAAGAAAAAATTATTTTGTCTAAAGGTAGTTATCTCTCTATTTATGATTTTTCAATAAAAGATTATCATAAATTTTATGTAAGAGAAATCAATAAAGAAGGGACTTATAAATTATTAACAATTATAATGAGATCACTAAATGAAATTCAAGAAAATGTAATTGGAAATTATGAAGATTTTAAAAAAAATGAAATATTTCAATCTTCAAAATTCTTTTTAAACAAATCAGATTCTGTAATTTCAAGAATGTGGGCTATTATATATAATTTAAACACAAAAAAAACTATAATTAAATATTTTCAAAATTTATTTTGTGATTATGAAAAAGATATTCTAAATAAATTATTAATAATTTATGATGGTATAGAAAAAACAAATATAGAAGAAGTAATATTGAAAATGAATAAAATTAATTTCTTTTGTAATAATAGCAAGAGTATTCTCTGGAAATATAGATTTAAAAATTATGATAATTTAAAGGAATATGAATGTGATAATGAGTTAAAAAAATTAAAATTAGAAAAAAAAAAATTTGAAAATTTAGATGTTATATGGAGCAAAGAAGAAATTGAGCATTATATAAATATATTAAATGATATAAATATAAATCTTTTATCTATTAAACATAAAAATGAAGAAGATAAAAAAATAAGAGAATTAAAAGAAAAAGCAAAAACTTTAATATTTGAATTAGAAGAAAATATGAATAAAGATGAATGTGAAGATGCTTTTGATTCAAAACAAACAAAAATAAATTCTAAAGGTAATGATTTAATTAATAATGAAAATTTTATAAGACAACTTAATTTTATAAAAGAAGAAATTAATCAATTTTTAGAAATAGAAAAACCAACAATTAGTATATTTAATGAATTAGAGTTGAAAGTTAGAATATTTATTGAAACTAAAAATCAAAAAACGAAAATGAAAGGGGAAAAGATATATTGGCCAGTATCAGAAATATTTAAAGGAAATAATTTATATTCAAACCAAAAGAAAATAGATGAATTTATTTTTTGGTATTCAGATATAAAAAATTACATTGATAGTATTTTAAATAAAGATTTATCTAAAAATGATTATTTAAAATTTATTCTAGATTTATATAAAGATAGTGAACTTGAAATTATAAGCAATTATATTAATGATAAAAAAATAGACCAAAAAGAAAATATTTACAAATTTACTAAAAATGAAACAAAAGTAATTAATAATATGCTAAATAGTATATTAATAAAGAAAATCTTGATTGAAAATTTTAATGAAAATTCAATGGACTATTTTAAAGAATATTTTATGAATTTAAATAAAGAAATTAATCCTATTGAAGTTAGTGAAGAGAATTATATTTTTATTAATTCAATAGCAAATAAATATCCATTTGATTTGAAAATAATTTATCCACAATTTGAAAATAAAGATGCGTTCCATTTGTTTTTCAAATATCAAAATAATAATATTTATTATAAGAATGAAATAATAAAAGATTTAAATATACCTGAAAATGAGATTAATTTAATTGCTTCTGATATTTATTGTCATATCGATCAATTAACAATGAATAACTTAGCAAAAAAAATTATTATAATTTTATATGAAAAAGCATTTAGAAAACAATTAAAAGATAAAAATATTTTATCAAATAATTTGAAGTCAATAAAAGAGGAATCTGAAATAGACTTTATTTCAAAAATGATTAAATGTTTGTCATTGCTTGAAGAAATAGATGAAATTATTCAAAAACAAAAGAGTCAAAAAATTGAGTTTAATTGTTCTGATATAATTATATTCAATGATATTATAAACGAGAATAAAAATAATAAAAATATTATTTCACTAATTTTAAATAAAGGAAAAAACATTATTAATCCTTTGATTTTATATTATATGAATAATCATAAAGATGTATTTGAAGATTTATTTAATAAACTAATAAAGATTTCAAATTCTCAATCTAACATATTGAATATCAAAAATAGTTATTTGCCATTTTGGGTTTTTGTTTTAAGAAGAATTTGCTCTCTTCATTGTATCCAAATAAATAATGATAAAGAAGCAAATATTAAAAATTATATAAAAGAAAAAATTAAAGAAAAATTAGGAAATTCTTTTTCCGAAAATAAAAAAGTTGGGACTGATTGGATTAATTTAATTTCCAAAGATATTACAAATGAATTATTAGAACCAAATATAAGAAAATTAGCTTTATTTTTTGATATTTTATGTAAAAATATTGATCATAAATTTTTGAGTTTGTTTAAAGATGATATTGTGAATATTTTTAAAAATTTATTTTCTACTTTTATAGATTTAATATTTGAAAATAAATTAGTGAAATTAATTGAAGATTATCCAATAACTTCAAACAATATAATAATTAATTTTATTGTAAAACCATCAAAATATATTTATCACATTATTAAAGAATCTATTAAGTTAAAATTTAAAGAAAATATGAATAATAGATTAAAAGAATATAAGAAACAAATTGAACACTTTCTTAAAAAAGGTAAATCTATTTATGATGAATTATCTAAAATAACTAAAAAAATAAATAAATCTTACAAAAAGAAAGAATATGAAATTAATTATGAAAAATATCTCAATGAATTAGATAATCATGTAGATAATTTAATAAAACAAGTTAATAAATATAATGAAATATTTACAAAGATTTTTAATAAAAAAAATAATTATTGTGGGCAATTACTTTTTAATGAATATAGAGAAATTAATAATATTATAGAAGAATTAAAAAAATATAATGTTTTTTGCATTGGAGAAAAAGAGAAAAAAATTATGCTCTATATTATTCCTTATAATTATAAAAAGTTAAAAGAAAATGATTTAAAGCTTCTATTTAACCAAGAAATTATTGAAATTAAAGAAAATGAAAATGAAAATAATGAAGAAATAAATGAAATTTATATTTTATCAGATTTAAGTTTAGAAGAGTTTAGATTAAAATTTGAATTAAAAATGAATTCTCTTAATATTTATAAAAGACTTTATTCTAATAATGTATATATAGTATTAGATGAAATATTAGATTTTGATAAGAGTAAAATAATTGAGATTAATTATAATATTAAAATAAATCGAAATATAATTAAAAACATTTTACAAAAATCAATTAAATTTGATGAAAATAAGATTCAAAATTATCCAGAGATCTTATTTAATAATCATAAATGGGATGAAGTTTCTATAGAAATTGAAGATTTATTTTTGAATATTAAAAATGATATAATAGATAAGTTTTTAAAGACTAATTTAGAATATAAATCATTGGACATATTTAAAGAAGTCCTTCTTAATTTATTAAATAAAATAAAAGAGATAAAATCATATTTAAAGCCAGACAAAGAACATGAAATAAATTTTTTTAATATTATTCAAAATTATGAATCATTATTAAATACATTTAATGAAGAGACTAAATCATTTTTATTATTATTTGAAAATAGTCTTTATATCTCATTTAAAAAATTATTAGAAATGGATGAAAATTCTTTGTTTAAAGAGGATTATTCTTTTCCTTTAATTCCAGAAAAAATAATTCCATCAAAAATAAAATTTAAAGAAATAAATTTAATAAATGAGCAAGAGAATATTCCAATAATTAGTTTAATAAATGAAAATAATAGAAAAACAATTAAATGCTCCTTGGATGAAATTAAAATAGATTTAGGTGAAATTAACGCTTATAAATATGATAGTCCGATTACTATAAAAATATTATCATTCATTAACGAGGAAATCAATGCTTTAATTATTGAACAAAAAAATAATAATCATGATTTAGATATAAATAATAAAAGTTTTTTAAATAATAGTATGATTATTAAAGAAAATAAAGAAAATTATCTTGATACAAAAACAAAACTATTACCAAATGAAGATATAGAAATTTATGTAAATCTTCCTAAATTGAAAAGCAAAAAAGAATCTTCAATAACAATGGAGGGAAAACTAAGTATTGAAACTAAATTCTCTAAAATTAAATTTTCCATTAATCTAGAGGTATATATAAAACTTATTCCTATCAAGATTGTTTTAAAGTCCTTGAGTGATTACAAACTTGAAATTGATAAAGAAAAAAAAAGTTATAATGATGCTTTCAACCATTATTATAGATTAAATACAAACCAATTAGAAAGTGGAGAAATACTTGAATTTTTATTAGAAAATGATAAGAAAGAAAATTCTTTGAGTTTTGGTGTTTATTTAAATTCATTAGAATATAATGATTGTGAGAAACCAGATTTAGAAACAAATCCAAAAAAAGGGAAAATAAAATTAACTATTCCAAAAATTAATAATCCTAATAATTCAATCACACCAAGAATTCATTTTAATTTAATTATTTATTTTAGAGAAGATTTTACTATATGTATAACAATTGATGCATTGATTAAAATTAATTCATTTTCAATTCAAATGTATGATTATTTTATTAAAAAATATATTGATAAAGAATCTAATATTTATTTAAGTAATTCTTCTATTAATATTTTAAAAAATGAAAAATTGCCTATTAAATTAAATTTTAGATTATATTCATCATTTTTATATAATGAAAAATTAAATATATATCTTAAATCAGAACTAATAAAAGGACTAAGAATAGAATATCCTAAAGAAGGGATTTCTATTAAAGATGTTTTAATTATTTTTCAAATTAAATTATTTATAGAAGATTTATATATCAATAATGAGATAAATTATCAATTAAAATTATATTTTAAAGTGGGAAAAAAGGAAATTGAATATATAATTAATATAATAGATTATACTAAAATTCATAAAAATATTAATATAATTAATCAAGCTAAAAAGAATGATAAAAATTTTATTTCATATTATGTCTCTCCTTTTGAGTCAACTCCATTTATAAAATATAATTATAAAGAAAGAACATTATCATATCCAATTAATAAACCATTGACAATAATTTTTCTTAATAAAGGTCAAACTTATTCATATAGCTCTGAATCTTTTAAATCTTTTAATATTAATAACCAAATAAAAGAATTATATTTAGATAATTATATTCCTTTTATTTGTATCTATGAAAAAGATTGGTTTCCATTAATATATTTTAATAAAGAAGACAAATATTATCTAAAAAAATTAAAATTCTTTGGTGCAGAATATATAGAAGATTTTATAAGTAATCAAGGCATAAATGCTTTTTTAAATTATTTAGAAATCAAAAAAATGTTTTCAAACTATTTTTTTGACAATTTTAATAAATTATTATATGATTATAATATTAAAGATTATAACGATATTCGTAAAATTAATAATTCATATGATATTAAAAAGATGTTTTATATTGAATGTTCCAAAATTATTAATAATGAAATTATTCATTACTATTTATATAAATTTGAAAAATATTTAGATAATGAAAATAATTATGATAAAAATAATAATATAATAATTGATTATAAAATAATAGCAAGAGAAATATATAATTATAAATATTTGATTGGGGAAATACCAAAAATATTCCCTAAAAAAATAATAATGGAAAGTGAGCAACAAAAAGATTGTTATTATGATTCTGATTATTCTTATTCAGTATATTGTTTTATAGTTAAGTTAAGAGAAATATTATTTGAGAATTATAGAAATAATGGCTATAGCTTGAGAATGCATTTCAGAGAATTAAAAAATATTCAAAAAAATTTATTATTAAATCTATATAAAGATATTGATAATGAAGAAAATGAATTACCTTTAATTTTTCAAAAACAAAGAAAAAAAAATGAATTTTTTGAAGAAACAAAAAAAATTGAAAATACCAATAATTGCAATAAAGAATATTTAATTGATGGAGATGAATCATATCCTTTTAAAAATGAATATATAAAAGATAAAAATAATAGTACTTCAAAAATTATTTTAAATAATACAATGAAACAAGCTATATTAAATAAAGTAGAATTGCCAGAAATATCAGTAAATGAAAATATAAATAAAACCATTAATTATTATTCTTTAATAGAATATTATGATAAGTTCATAAAATGTGCAAGAGGGTTCCCTTCTTTTTTAAAATATATTTTAATAAATTTATCAAACGACAAAAATGAAAAAAAGAAAGCTAAAAATATTTTTAATATAATATACACTTTATACTCAGAAACTATAAAATATAAAAATGGAAATTCAATAATAAAAGATAAAATCAGAGAATTTAATTATTCTTTTGAAGAAACTATTAAAATTTTGCATAATTCTGGATTAGAATTAAATAATAATGAATTGTTAAGGAATATTAAAGTTAATTCAGAAATAAATTCTTATATATTATTTCCTGATGAAAAAGATATTGAAAAAAAGGAAGATTTTTGGAAATGTAATAATTATTTTATAGAGGATCAATATCATTATAATATCTCATTTTTTAATAATAGCAAAAATTCTCTTAATGAAAACGATATAGGAGTTTTAAAAACTAAAAAACATGATGATATAATTTTGAATAATTTCAATACTGAATATGAAGAAAGTAAAAATATATATAAATATGACAAAAAAGAAAATTCTATTGAAGAAGAAATAGAAGAAAGTTCAATTTATGATGAAGAAATACCTGAATCTATTAATGAAGATGAAATTGTATCAAGTGATGAAGATGAAAAGGAAGAAAAGTTTTATCATAAACAAAATTATTTTACTTCTTCAAAAAAATTATTTAAAGAAAATACAGATAAACAAAAGACTACAAGAGAAAAATTTGATAATTTGGAAAATCAATTTAATGAAGATTATGCAATTCATTATATAGTTGATAAAATTAAGAATAAAATAGATGAAAATGATATTTTTTTTGAATATGAAAAATCTGGAAAAGAATTAAAAGGATACGAGCCTTCAGAAGATTCATTAAATGATAATATAAATTTAGAGGATAATTTCCAAATAAAAGACTTATTAGAAGAATCTAAATTTATCACTTCTAGATTAATTACTTCAATTTCACAATTTAATGTTGATCAAGAAAATTATGAAATTAATTTTAAAAATTTAGAAATCAATATTTTATTTGATTGTGCAAGACTAATAAGCAAAGAAAATAAATATTTTAATTTATTATTAATTTGTGGTCTGGTTAAATTTTGTTATTCTTTTGGGATCCCATATTCTTTATCTCTTATAGGTGATAGTGATTTTAAAATTAGAATAAAATCAGTGAATGAAGAGCATTCAGAATATGCCTTACAAAAATTCTTTGATTGTGCTTTTATTAAAAGAAATATAACACAATTACCAGCTTGCATTCAATATTTTATGAATAAATATCCACCTAAAGAAAATACTATAAATAGTATATATTATATATTCTCTAATGGTTTTGATGAAGAACTTAGAAAAATAGAGGCTTGGAAGATAAAAATATTTAATGACCCAAAAAATGCTTTTATTTCATCTTTTTAGAATCAGCGATATTAAAGAAAGCAAAAAATGTGGCATATAAAAATTTTTTCGAAAATGAATGGAATGATTTTACTGAAAAAACAAAAAATTTAGCTTCTATTGTCAAAGTTTCTGTATTAAATATGGATGATATATATAATGATATAAAAATTGAAGAATTTATTAAAAATATTACATATTGCCTATTAAGAGAAAATAAGGAAAAAGATTCTTCTTTAAAAATTAGTCCAAAATTTTTTATAGAAGAAGTTCAAAATAACGATAAAAATCATATAGATTTTTTAATAAGTTGTTTAGGTAATCAATTAAATAATGAAGAATTCAATGAAATATATATAAAAAAAATAAAAATGCCCTTAATATATGATAGCCAAAAAGAAGATAATAAAGAATTTATAGAATTTTGTAAAAATACTGGTAAATTATTAAAATGTAAATATTCAGGTTATCAACCAGATATTACAGAATTGACTTCCAAATTTTTATTAAATAAAAAAAAAATTAAGAAATCATTTTTAAATATTATTTTTAAGCCAAATCTACCAACTCAAGAAATTTTATGTGAAGAAGGAACACATTTAGATGTTACAGAACTAATTAAATATTCTATAAATAAAGTTCCTAATCCAAAATTATATAGGGAAATAAAAGATGGATTTATTAAAAATTATGGTGCAACAGTTATTATTGATTCTTCATTATCATGTTTAAATGATTGCTCAAAAATTCATACAATTCAAACAATAAGTGTATTATTAAGTGCCTTATCTTATGATAATATTTCTTGTTTAGATGTCATATTAACAACAAATAAAGAACCAATTATTATATGTTCTGATATGATAGGAAATCAAATTTTATCACCTAAATCTCAATTTTGGATGACATTTTTTACTCTATTAAAAGGATACCAAAATTGTGATTTAGCATCAGGAATAAAAGCAGCCTTTAATATTATAAGAGCAAGAAGAATTGAACATACTAATTATATTTTTGTTTTAACAGATGGACTATATAGGCCTTCTCAAAGAGAAAGAATAATTAGAGTAGTTAATAACTGTTATTATAGGAATATTAAAATTTTTGGGATTGGAATAGGAATTTATCCAATTGGAATAGAAAAAATATTTCCACTAATAATTTATTCTCAAAATCCCTTAAAATTAATTGAAGGTATTTCATTCTGTTTTGGAGATATTTCAAATTTCAAAGATAGTAAAATGAATTCATTATATTTTAAAGTTAATCAACGAAGTATTTATGAAAAAATGAAAAACATAAAATTAAACAATATTATTTTCAAAAAATTAAATAATGAACTAAATAGAATAAAAATAACATTAGAATCTTTTGCTTTTTATCAGCCAGAATTACCAATTAATATATTCGGAGATAATCCTACAGGAGAAGAGGATGGAATGTATCCGAAAAATTTTTTCGAAGGTCAATATATATTAATTTCAATGTTTTATTCATCAGATTTAAAATCAGAAAAGGATGGAAAATATGATATAAATGAACAAAAAATAAATCCTAAAAATATTACAATGAAATTTGATAATTATGAATGTATTTCATCAGTTTTAAAGTATTATGGATATAATGTCAAAGTTGTAACAAATTATGAAGATGCAATAAAAGAATTAAATAAAACAGATCTAAAAGAGAATTGTCTTTATAATTCTCTATGGATTATAAGTGGAAGAGAAATTGATGAACTCCCAAGTAATAATGGAGACCCTTACGCCGCATGTTATGTAGAACAATTTATTGATTGTGCTCTTTTATTTTGGAATAATGGAGGTTCAATTTTTCTTATGGCTGAAAATGACCCATATAATTTTCAAGCAAATCTTTTTTTAAAAAAAGCTATTTTTCCTGGAAAAAGAAAATTACAATTTTCATTAGGAGGTAATTCCCCTGGAGGAGAAATATTAACTCCATGCAAAACTGATGATAAATTTCTTTCAATAGGAACCTTTAATAAAAATATTCAACTTATTTGCAACACAGAAAGAAAATCAATTGCAAATAATTTAACAAAAATATATGAAGGAATAACGCTTTCTTATGCAAAAGGTCAAGCTTTATATCCTTTTATTCCATTTTCAAAGGATTCAAGTGGGCATTTTAATTCCATGCTTTATAATGGTTCCGATGACGGAAATGGCTTAGGAGAAGGAGATATTTTTATTGACTGTTCATATACAAAATTTTTTCTTAATATGACAAAAGAAGGGACTTCAAGATATCTTCAAAATATTTCAGCTTTTATTGGCTCTGCGGAAAGAAGAGCAAATACTGGTTATCACCCAAAATTCTTTCGCCCAAAAAGAGTTAAATTTACTCTAAGTAAAAGTAAATATCTACATTATAAATTTCCAAAAATTCCATATGATTTATTATATTTAGTAGATGCAACAGGTTCAATGGATAATTCTATTGAAGCTGTCAAAAATTACTGCGTAGAAATTTCTAATATTTTAAACGACCAAATGAGAAGATTCAATTTTAAATTTGGAGCAGTATTTTATAGAGATCCTAGAAAACAAAATGATTTCAAAAATCAAAATGAATATATTAATTTCACAGAAGATCCTATTAAATTACAGAATTTTATTTCAGAAATAAATGCACATGGAGGAGGAGGAGATGGTCCTGAAGATTGGGTGAGTGCATATAAAATTGTGGTACATAACTTAAGTTGGAGAGAAGGAGTTAAATTTATTATACATATTGCTGATGCTCCAGCACATGGAAGCCCAAAAGATTATTGTCATTTTTATTCATTTCCTAAAGAAGCAGAAAAACTTAATTATTTAATTAAAGAATTAGCAATAAAAAAATATTTTGTTACTGCCTTTTGTATTGATCAATTTGCGGAAAAATCTTTTCTAAGATGTAAAAAGATATTTGAAGAAAATTCTAATTTTAATTACGAAATTAAGGATTTTGACCAGGATAATAAAACTAATCATTATTTTACCAATTTGGTTATAACCTCATCAATTGGTGTTGCAAGAAAGGTAGAAGATAATTAATAAAATTTAGAATTGATTATTATTAAAATTATTTAATTGTTAAAAAAGATTAATAATAAATTAAAAATTGCTTTAATAAATATAATAAACATAAAAAATTACTCAATGGGGATTGGGGATTGGGGATTGGGGATTGGGGATTGGGGATTGGGGA
>JAJMZT010000006.1:0-18097 GCA_023807265.1 Metadinium minorum
CCCAATCCCCAATCCCCAATCCCCCATCCCCAATCCCCAATCCCCAATCCCCATTGCATAATATTAAGAAGACAATTTTATTTAATAATTTTATATTATAAATAAAATAATATTAATTGTTAAAATTAATTATGATATTAATGATGTAAAATTCATTTTTTGAAAAAAAGACGCACTTTTGGCACATTTTTAATATATTCCTCACTTTTTTCATCTATTGTAAAAGTTATCATAAGATCCACATATTCTTCTTTATTATTATCAATTCCTAAAAGAATATTCAATTTTTTATTTATCAATTCTTCATTTATATCTTTTTTATCTTTATAAGCCGCAAAACTATAAACAGGTTTTTTTCCTTTAAAAATATCTCTAGGAAATAGCAAATATTTAGTTTTCAAAATTTCAAACAAATTTTTAATAGTACATTGTTCTTGAGGCAAAGAAATTTCCCATCTATCCCATAGAGTTGTACTTAATCCTTCTCTAATAATATTTTTAACACAGGCACCTGGCTCACTACTTTGTAATAAAGGTATAGCTAAATTTAAAAATGAATTTCTATATTCTTCTATTGGAGAATTTTTTGCAATTTTTACTAATTCTACAGCCTGCAAACCAGCAATTGATGAAGTAGTTGTTGCTAATGCAGGAATAATTCTTCCTGCTTTTATTTTCACTGTCATCCAATCCATTATTTCTAATTTATAATTTCTACATCTTAAAGCACTCATTGCATACATTAAATCTATTTGGAAATTGGTATCATCATCTTTTTCAAATTCTACAGATGTCAATGGCTTTATTATATTAAATCCTAATTTTTCTGATTTTACTAAGTTTATTAATTCTTTATTATATACAATTTCTTCTTTTTCTTTATTTTTATTTTCTTCTTTGATTTCATTTTTAATGTTGTCAGTTTTCTCTTTTTGTTCTGATGATTCAACTTCATTTTCAATTTCTTTTGCTTTTAATTCATTTGGCTTAAACGGTTCTACAGTCATATTTTTGGTTTTAATAATCATATCTTGTTTACTTTTTGGATCTCGTGGCTTATCATAAGGTATTTTAATATTAAACATATTTGCAATAAGACATGCATAAGCAGAAATAAAATCAGCACATAATTGATCATCTATAGAATAATCTAATGGAACTGGAGGTCTTTTAGGAAGAGTCCAAAATAATTTTCCATTTTTATCTTTTTTATCTAAAGGATAAGAATATAATAATTGCTTAATGTTTAAATCAAAAACTTTATTATATTTATCTCTGGCAATTTTTAAGCAATCATCAAATGTTTTAGGTAATTTTTTAAGCCATTTTAAGGTTTTTTTTGTTAATTTTATATCATTATTTTCTTCCCCATTTTTGGCTTCTTCAATTCTTTTATTAATAGCTTTAGGTAATTGGGTGAATTTTTTTCCAAATTGGTCTCTAGCCCACTCGACACAATGAATAGCTTCTTCTGGGAACATTTTTAAAGTACATTGTGGTATATCATTAGAAACTTCTGGATCATTTTGTGAACTATATGATTCAGTTTTAAATGGAATAATAACTTGCACATGTCCTTTAGGGCCTAATGTACCACTTTCTAATAAAGGTTTACGATTGGCAACACATCTACTATCAACATATCTTCTGGCGTTTACATTATCTAAAGCATTTGCTACAAAATCTAATGAAGAAAAGAAGGAATCTGTGAAAATATTTTCAGTTTCTTCACATACTTTATCTAATTGTGCAAAAATATGTCCTGATAAATTTGGGTTCATCTGTATGGCAGCGGCAGCTGCTGTAGAACTTTTTGGAAGACGAAGATGTTTTTCTCTGAATAAAAATTGCCTACTTAAATTAGATACTTCTATAATATCTGGATCAGTTAAATATATGCTTCCATTTGCACCTGTTCCAACATTTAGCATAGAGAAATTTTTAATTAATTCACATCCTATTGCACCCGCTCCGACAATAAGACATTTCATGTTTATTAATTTATTTAATATTTCTTGGCCTAGAATTACTTGGAGACCATCTAAACGATTACCTTTTTCTTGGAAATTTATTTTTTTGAGAGAATTTTCAATTGCTTCTTTATCTTTTGTATCAATATCAGGAATTAATTCTAAATAATCTTGATATAGAATTTGATTGGCCGGAGAATATTTATTTGTAATGGCTTTTATTACTTCTTGTGCTGCGAATCCCCCTAAATATGCGCATAAAGGAGAAAATTGAACCATATGGGTAAATATTATTTTGTGGAGAATTTTTTTTTGATTTTCATTTAATTCTATTTTGTTATCAGATATTATTTTATTTGCCTTTTCAATAATAGGTTTACAATCATTGTAATTCCAAGGAGAGCAAACTATTTTAGATTTTATGAAATACTCTTTTTCTCTTAAATAAGAGTTTATTGCTGTAAAAGCTATATTAATAACAAATCCATTTGATATTTTTGTGAAATCACTCATAAGTATGTTTGGTTCGACTAATTTAGAATGCTTTTCTTCTGTGAATGAATTTAGACAATCCTTGATAGGTGTAAATTTCATCTTTTTTTGAGTTTTTATTTCCTTCACAATTCCATTATGTTTATAATCATTTTTGATACCTTTTAAATCTCCAATAATTTCAAATTTGTCTTTTGTTAATGATTTTATTGTAAATTGTTTTTTATTTATTCCTTCTAGGCCAATTACTTCAACAATTTCAACTAAATCATTATCACTGAAATCATGTCTTAACCCATCTAAAACGGTAACTTCGGCAGTTTTTTCATCTTTAATTGTAATATTTTTTACCATTATTTCTTTTGGATCTTCTCCGTCTTTATCATTAACAATAAATTCTTCTCCAAAATCATTTATAATTCTTCCAGCAGCTCCATAAACATCACAAACAATTAAAAATATTTTATTTTCTCTACAGAATTTATTAATTATCACTGCGGTATCATAATCACATTCAGTTAATACTATAACATTATATTTTTTTAAACTATCCATTTTTTTTCCGTCATTTGGCAAATTTTCATTTGAAGCTGAAACTTTTACATAATAATTTAAATCTTGCAATTTTTTAATGCAACTTTCAGCTCTATTTTTTCCTATATCTCCTTCTTTTAAATAAAATTGAGAAGATAAATCATAACAAGTAGTAATTTTATTATCTTGTAAAACTAATTCTTTGCATCCAGATAATACTAAATTTTTGGCAATTTCGATACCTAAACCTCCTGCCCCATAGACTAAAATTGAGCAATTTGCTTGTCTTCTTATTGCTTCAATTCCCATTGCACCTATATATCTACTCCATCTATCTTTAATTGTTTCATCATTTAAATTCATTGATTTTTGTTCCTTTTTATTGTCATCATAACTCACATCGATTTTATCTAAATTTTCAAACTTCATTTTTTCAACTTTTTTTTCAGATTTTATTTTTTCATCATCTGCTTTTTGCTTTAAATCTTGTGGCAAAGGTAAACTATTTAAAGTAGCTTCTAATTCATTATATATTTCTTCTAACATTTTTGTATATTCTCCCTGTTTATTAAATTTACTCGCCCAAGTTGAATTATGGTCATAGCTATAAGAGGTATATTTAGCTGTAGCGGTTTTACTTCTTTTAATCCAAGTTTGTACTTCTTTTAAAATTTGGTCTTTTTTTAAATAAAAATGTCTCCTAATGACTTCTTCAAATCCTTGAGAAGGTTTTTTAATTTGTTCAATCATTGCATATTTAATATTCGCATATCTAACAATATTTGAATAAGCTTCATTTTTGGCTTCTCCTTCAGATGTTCCCATTTCACTTTCACAAGAAGGTTCATTATAATAAACTAAATCACTCATTATAATTGATTGAATACTAATTAAAACTTGTAAAAGTGTTGAAATTTTTGGGTCCCAATTTTCCGTTGATTGTCCTCTCCAAGTACCCAATAAACTTAAACAAACCTTTCCATTTGAGTATAAATTGGGATTGAATCTAGTGGAGCCTCCACCCGTTGTCATTAAAGTTACTTTCGGAGGCGAATTTGGGTATTGACTATCGAAAAATACATCAAATAAGAAAGCACCATTTGAGTATGGGGTTCCTTCACTACCTATAATTAAAACTTTCATAAAGTCCATATTATTTTTATCTACTCGAGCATAAATTGAGTTTGTACTTTCACAGGGGAGGGCACGCGGAAGGTCGGCAAATTCTTGGGCTAAACGAATTGCTTTTGCCTGGGTGGGCTCTCCAGAGGAATTTGAAGAATAAAAGTGGACTAATTTTCCACTATTATTTCTCATTGACATGTAATCAAAAGCTAATTCTCTTAATAATAGTGGATAACTTTTTTCTACTGGTAATTTTAAAATTTCAGAATAATTTTTTCCTTTTTCATTAATGCTTTGATATAATTTGATATTTTTTGTGACTATTTCATAGGAAGTTATTATTTCAACTGCTAATTTTTCTTCATTTGATTTTTCTTTTTTGGTATTTTGTTTTAAACAATTCATAAATATTTTTGCACCATCATATAATAAAGATAATAAATTATATACGCTTTGAGTTTGAATCGGTTTATAGTCCTTACTTATGTCTAATAATAATGGTATTAAACTATGATTTTTAGAAAGAACTATTGTTAATTGAAGATAGGTCATATATAAATCTGTATCTTTAGATAATTCTAATAAGGTTCCACCACGATATGCACTTTCGAGACAAGGTAAAATCGGACTTTCTAAAAATGTTTTCATTAAGTTTTGATTCATTTTTAAATTTGGACTATTAAAGAAATTAATTAATAATTTTATGATAATAACAATTTGAGAAGAATTGGTTTTTTTTCCTTCTAAATAAGAATTGACATCCCATCCTTTATTATCTCCAGTTCTATCACTGCCATATCCTACTCCTTTTGTTTTTTTGTTTTTATGGCTGTTCTCTACTTTTTTTTCTTTTTCTTCTTTTTGTTTATTTTTTTCATCTTCTTTTTCTTCTTCTTCTGTATTTGGCATGAATTTTCTTGGCTTTTCATGAGTTAAACTTTCTAATTTTTCTAAAATATTACCAAATATACCATTTTCAATTGCAATTTGTCTTAATTTACTGCTTTTATTTTCAATAAAAGAGTTGTCCAGAATTTCTAAAATATATTTAGAAGCTTCAATTCCTATATCTTGAACACTGGAGTCATTATCATATATTCCGCATAATAAATTAAATAATATATTAAAGCATTTTTGATGTCTTATTAAAGAACTAAAGAAAGAAGGCAATTGACTAAATTTATCAACATTATCAATCCATTTAAGCCAAAATTCTTCGACTTTTTTATTTTTCCATGATTTTATAGTTGATTTTAAAACACTTATTATTTTGTTTATTCCACCCAAATTTTCAAATTCTTTTAAAACAGGTAAATTTGGCTCATAATTGTTTACATTAAAAGATATCTTATTATCAAAATCTATATTAGGCTGGATTTCTCCATTAATTATTTTGGTTCTGAAATCTTTTAAGGATTGTATATCATAGTAAATATCAACCATATTGGAATCTGTGAATTTTTCTAGATCTCCCACCTTTTCCTCGTCAAGAATATCATTTCCATTTTTTAAATTTTTAAAAGGTATTAAATTTGAGTAAAACATATCTTTTAAATCCTTCATTTTAATATTTGATGGAATTTCAAAAATAGGATTATCTCTTGTTAAGCTGAAAGGATGCTCCGAATGATAATATTTATTTTGCTTTACATAATTAATATTTAGGCTTCCTATTTCATCTATATATTTAAATGGAATAATTTTATTATTGGAATAATTTTGTAATACAAAGCTAGTTTTTGTATCAACTTGTTCATTTTTTTTACCTATAAAAATTTCATAATCAGCAATACTATTTAAATAATAGAAATCATCCATTCCTTGTTTTTTGAAAATATTTAAATTGTCAATATATGGATTAACATTACTACTTTTGGGATCAGTTAAATATATATTCAGAATATCAGTAATATTCATAATAATTGATTCTTCTTCTACCGTAACAGAGCCTAGTTCATATTCTTTAAAATTAATGTAATCCAATTCTGATCTAAAGCTGGCAGTAATGTGATTTTTTTCATTTATTTGACATATCATATTTTGGGCATTAAATGGAATATTTATATTTTCATCACTTTCGTCAAGATTTTGTGTTACTGTTATAGAAGGGAATATTCCATTATAAAAGAAAAATGTTATTGTTTTATTGTATTTTTCTAATTTAGATGGATATAATATAATCAAAAATGGGCCTTGATTTGATAAATTATTTATAATTTGTGTTCTAAGTTTATCGCTTGTTAAGCCTTTAGAACTTAATATTTTTTTGAAAGTAAAATTGGGGAATTTTTGCCCTTTTTGATATTCAAACGATGTAAATAATTTTGTAAATTCTGCTTGATAATCTTCACTTAAATCTGTATCTTGTAATATAGATTTGTGGTTGAAAGCTTGGGATTTTTCTTCTTGATTTTTTGTATAAAATTGCATTTTGGACAAAACGCTTTTATTTATATTTTTTTCTTTTTTGTATTCATTTGAAGATAATAAATAATCTAAGTTGATTAATTTTTTATATTTATTATCACTTCCTTTTTTATCGGAATTTTCATCTTTATTTTGTTTGTTATTTTTTTCTTCAATTTGAATATTATCGCCATTTGTTTCTAAATTAATATAAGAGCAATAATTATTTTTTATTTTTTCATTCATTGGATGTAGGCATACATATGTCACTTTTTCAATACTTAATAAAGGTATAAGAACATTATTAGCATAAACTTTATCTACTTTTTGTTTACAAACATTTAAATCATTTATTAATATATCTGCCAATCTTTTGTAGCATTTTTCATCTTGTGAAATACAATTTCTCAAAAATAATACAATATTTTTTAAAAATGATGAATTATTATTTATTAAAATCGAATCACTTTTTTCACTTTTTGTTTTAATACTATCAAACAATTTAAAATCATAGTCATTTTCCCTAATAAATTTAATAAATTCGGAATTATAGCTCATATTTTTCAACATTTCTGTCATAAAAAGCATATTTCGCCCCCTTATACCTGAGTTAATTTCGTCGAAAATTAAATCACAAAAATATTTGGCAGCTTCATTTTCTACAAAAACTTTTTCAAATCGTAAATTATTAGATACAAGGAAAGATAATAATTCGGTATAATCATATGAATAACTATTATTATATAAATCTGTTAATGTTTTTAATGAATTATTAGGATGATAAAATTTATTTGCATCAATTTCATTTTCGTTAAGAATTATTTTATCATGAGGTAATAAAATTATGGTTATTAAATTAATGAGTTCTTTTTTAATTTGTTTATATGAATCTAAATTGAACATAATATTTCGAATTTCGTCCAAATCTATGTTTATTTTTATTTTACTAATAAAAGGTGATAATAATAATCCATTTAAAGTAAGGCAAAAATATTCAGTAAAATATCCAATATTTTCTAGTTTGCCTTTATCAGTATTATTTTTTATTTCTTTAAATAAAAATGAACAAAATTTATTAATTCTTTTATCCACATATTCTGGATTATTTTTCATAATTTCCACCGCAAACTTTGCGTATATCTGTCCATGTTCGGCATTTAATAAGCGATGTAAAAGCCATTCTCCTAATTCGAAATTATATTTTGAAGCATTTATTAAAATTTTACTCAAAATTGACACATATTGGTTAATATTTGGCTCAAAAGCATTATAAATTTGTTTTATATTTTCAAAAATGTTTTTATCTTGTGCTATATATCTTAAAGTTTCTATAAATTCACTTGTGAAAATTGTGCTTATGATTTTTATACTAACATTTTTTTCTTTTTCTCCAATAAAGTCAAGAACTTTTATTTGATTTACAAACTTAACACCCTTTAAAGATAAACAATTTAAACCTATTAATAATTTGTTATTATTAATTTCTCTTATATGTGTGGTTTTATTTGACAACATCACTGGCCTTCTTATAATAAATCTGAAATACTGAGCATGACATTTTATATATTGATTTAAATAATTTTCTATATAATTATCATCGTCTTTAATTAAGTCAGGCCTATTACTATATAAATTGAATCCATAGGGGATAACACCTCTTTCATTATATTGCTCATCCCTTATTCTTTCTAATTTTACGCATACATCCATTTTATTTAGTGCTAGACCGCATTCCATATAGATTTCTGGAAATTCCTCAGTTAATTTTACATTTTGGGCGAATGTTATTAAAACTTCTTTTAAATCAATTGGGTAAATTAATTTATAATCAATATATTCTTCATAATATTGGTTATCTTTCATATCCCTTGTTATAGTGTAGCCGTTTGTTGGCTTTTTTTTAGTAGACCAATTATATGTATTAGAAATTATAAGATTATTTTGTTCATAAATATTTAATCGTTTTGTTGTTGCGAATTCTTCGCTTTTATATTGAGATAAATCCCCGTTAAATGTGGATGTATCAGACTCATCGTTTTTTAATAATTTTTTCATTTTTTCTTCAAGAAATGAATTATTATATAAAAAAGGATTATTCAGTTTAAATAAAGCATTATCCGATAATTTTGATGGCTTATTTTTTTCAATATATTTATTCAAAAAGTCAGTATATTTATTATCATAATTACTATTATCAATTTCATTTGTTTCTTCCATTTTTAGTAATTCCTCATTTATTTCTTGGCTTTCTTCATTTTTTTCTTCTTCTTCCTCGGATTCACTTTCTAATTCATTTACTCCTCCTATTAAATTTTGATTTTTTCTCACTTTTTTTGTTTTTTTTTTATTAGTGATATTGTTTTGTGAATTATGTAGGATAATCCTATCTATAAAGAATTTAAAACCTTCTAATTTAAAAGCAAAATATTTTGTAATTTCATCATTGATTAATAAAATATTTAATAAAATGCATAGACTTTGGAATAATCTTGTAATAATTTTCAATCCTTTTTTATATGATATACTTCCCTTTTTAATTTTTTCATAAGTGATTTCATCCACTTTTTTCACTACAATCATAATATTTTCTAAACAAGCTTTAATTAATGATTTCTTTTCTGTACAAGAATTAATAATTTTATTAACATGCTCTCTTATTGTCATTAAATTGGCAAGTACTGGGGGTAAATTACTTTTTTCTTTAATATCATTGAAAATTAAAAATATTAAATAATTTTTTAAAGCTTTATGAAAATCTTCTTTTAATATATCTTCTTCTTTTATTTCTGCGAAAAATAATTTTATATATAGTTCTATTATTAATAATATATATTCCATAAATACACTTCTTTTATATATTAATTTATTTCCACATTCACTTTCTCCAAAAGAAGAATAATTTAATTTTAATAATAAAAATTGACTCGATAAAATAAATAATTCTTTAATTAATGCTAAATTGTTTTCGTTATTATGAATATTTATGAAATTTTGTGTATTTATTTTAACATCATTTTTGTTATGATAACTTGAATAATTACCATATAATAAAATTTCTAATAAATTATTCATAAAGTCTAATAAGTGCTCTTCATTATTTTTTTTTATATTTTTCATTATATGTATAATAACTTTCAAAAACTGAATTGAAATATCTTCATTCAATTTATATTGGCTCTTCTTATATAAATTCAAAAATAATTTAGTTAATTTTGTATATAATAATATCTGTAATTCTTTATCTAAATTCAAATAGCAATCAATCACTAAAGTTATGAAATTATTATTATAAAACATCATTTCCAAAGTACCCTTTTCTAATAAATTAGTTAAATATCTCCAGAAGTTATTAATATTAGAAAAACCAAGTTTTTTATTATCTTTAAATAATGAAGATATTTTAATAAATCCTTCAATTATCTGATTATTTTGCTTTTTTATTATAAGTTCTAAGTCTTTATCTTGTGATTGTCTTAAAGTATAACTAGTATTCAAAAGACTCAAAGTATATTCAAATTTATTATCATAGTTTTCAATAAATTTTTTTTTGCCGATAATATCAATAAATTTCAATATTTTTTTTTGAATCATAATTATAATTTTATCCCCATAACATTTAAATTCTTCTTTTTTATCCGCTTCAAATGAGTTTTCTTCTTTTTTATTTGATTCATTTAAAACCACGTTCACAGGGAGTGAAACCGGTAGAATGGTGATGGGATTTTGGATAAGGCCTACCTCTTTTTTACCATCTTTTTTATATGGCTCTAAAAGTAAATTAATTATATTTTCAATTTTATCTTTTATTTTTTGCTCATTAATATCATATAATAATTCAATTAGGAAATCAATTGTCTTTTCTGGTTCAATATTATTTATTCGTTCATATTTGTCAGATAAGAATAAATGTTCATGATAAAGTGATAAAATTCTATTTAATATCAAATTAGAATATTCCTGTTTTAAAGATTTTTTAGTATATGCTATATGATTAATAAATTTGGTATAATTACCTATCATATCCTTTAGAGATAATAAATCTTTTTGCTCTTTTATTTGGATTTTTTTCTTTATTATCAATATTAAAATTGATGCTTTATAAAAACTTTTCGAAAAGGTTTTATTTTCCCATAATTCTTTATTGTTTTCATCAAAACATTTTTTTAATTCAGATGTAAATAAGGTTATATCGAATAAATACCATATTTTATTATCTATAATGGTTCTAACGTTTCTATACATATTTTCATTATTGATATATTTTATTATTAAATTTTCAAAAATTTTTTCTTTTTGCTCTTTTGAAGCCTTTTTAAAGAAATAATTATCGATAAAATTAAATATTTGTTCATATAATCCTTTATTAGAAACCTGGTTAAATAAAATAATATCAATTAATTGAATGGAAATATTATATATATCTCCTAAATCTAAGTCTTTTTTATTATTTAATTCATTTATTAATATTCTTAGTAATTCTATATTAAAGCTATAACTTTTTTTTAATAATGTTTTTGGATTATATTCATTAACATTATCTTGTATTAGTTCTATATTTTTATATAAATCTAATATATCATTTTTTGTTTTATCTTTTTCTCCTTTGCTCTTTTTTTTATCAATTAAAATTTGTATTTTTTTTGATATTTCTTTATTTTTTGAATTTATAGCTCCATAATGGGAAGTTATATCTGCATCATTATTATTTTTATTTTTATTTTCATTATTTTTATATTTATCTTTATCTTTATCTTTTTCATTATATTCAATTAAAATTCTTTTTTTATCATAATTGGTCTCAGAATAATTAATTGCTTGAATTTTATTGTGAACCATTTTTTTAGATATATTAAAGATATTCATAAATTTATCACAATTTTCTATAGGATTAATCTTGACAGGGGACTCTTTTCCTATTAGCACAGGGAATACTACTATACTTGGCATTAAATTCATTTCTTTTGTACCATCATTTATGGATATTTCAATATACAAATAATGTGCTATAAACTCATTATTCCATTTTTTAAAATTAATTTTTATAACATTATTTTGATTTTCCAAAAATGCTAATTCTTTTATAGGCTCAAGTTTGAGGGCTTCTTCTGCTTGAGTTTCTTCATCTGTATAATATCTATCTTTTAAATCTTTATTTTTTATAGATGATTTAGTTTTTCCATATGTTTTAGTTAATAATTTCCAATTATGGTCATAAAAATATTTTGAAGATTTTAAGTCAAAATCTTTTTCATTTTCTATAGAGTATATTTGTAATCTGAAATTATATCCTTGATTTGGATTTACATTTTTAGTATCATCGAAATATATTTGCACTTCTTCAATAATATATGTATCTTTCATGCATAAAAGGACATTAAAAGATTCTTTATGGTATTGAATATTTCCTTTATAATTTATACCATTCATAATTTTAATAGATGGTGCCTTTTGGATATTCGAAGCATTATTTAATATTGGAAATTTATTATTTTGGATATTACTTTTTATTTTATCTAAAATATCTTTTTTTGGCTCATTTAAATTTATATTTGTATTACTTTTTTCTAATAATGGAGATTTAAATATAATTGAATCTGCAGGATAATTGTTTAAAAATAAAAATGTATTTAAATATGTTAATTCATTTGTTTGATATTTTTTGTCTTCGATATTTTTTAAGCATAATTTAATAAGTGATAGGGCTTTTTCTTTAAAAATATTTTGCTCTATAGATATCATTGATAATAATTTTATAAAATTATTAAAACCATTATTTGTAAATTCAATATTTTCAAATTGATTTAATATATTATTAAATGCTTCTTCTATTATTTTTGTAGTATTTTGATTTTGATATGATTCCAAAATAAAATTAATTGACATATTGGATAAAATTTTATTATTATCATTTAAAATATTTTGTATAATAAATTTATAATAATCAATTTTAGATAAAATTTTTAGCTTAATATCATTTCTTTTTTGGAATAAAGAATTGAAATACTTTAAAATAGCAATTTTTTTATTTTTATCATAAGACTCATCAACAAAACAAGGTATAAACATTTCAATAAATTTATCGAACAAATTTGGATTTAATATTAATTTATAAAATTCAGATACTAATTTGCTATAAATGTTTTTATTATCACTTTTTTTTTCAGATTTCTTTTGTTCATCAAATGATTTAAATGTAATAAAACTAGCTGAAGCACTTATCATTTCAAATATATCATCGTTATCTAAATTATTTGTTATTTCAATATCAATAGTATCAATAATATTTTTTTGGTAATTATTTAATTTATTTTTAGATACATAAAATTCAGAATTTATATCTTTATTTAATAATATATCATTAATATTAAATTTATCTTTTGAACCTATAATTATTTTAGAATTTGGGTTATCTGATTTATATCCATATATTTCAATTTTTAAATGATCAATAATTGATTTATCCCCGAATTTAGAAAAAATATAATTAGACTTATCTTCACAAATTCTTTCTGAATTATTCATACTAACTTTGCCTTGGACTCCGAAGAATAAAAATGACATCAATTGCTCTTCGAAATTATTTAAATTGCCATTTCTGCCTTTAACTGGTAACAAATATATATATTTGCATTTTTTATTTTTTATTAATGTAGAACTAATTATTTCATTTCCTCCCATTTTTAAATAACAAACAGGTTCATACTCATATATTTCTTCATTATTTTGTTTTTTATCGTTTATAAATTTTTCAAAATCTGAATAATTAAAAGAAGAAAATTTTTCTTTAGCCTTTCCAATAGGCTCTAAAGAATTCATTAAAAATATTAGTCCTTCTCCGAAGGGGATGTCAACACTTTTTTGGACTAAATCACTTGAAATAATTACATTATCAATTAGCATGATTTCATTATTTAAATGAGAAAATAAAAATTCTGGCTTTGGATAATTTGATACGAATCTATGGGCCCCAGTGACTAAGTTACTGACATTTATTGAATATTGACTTTGGGAACCTTTATAATCATATATTGTTAAAGGGATTAAATTTTTATAATTATATAAATCTTCTTTTGTTATCGGATTTGTAACTATTTCATTATATATGATTTTTGAATTTGATTTGTTATTAGTTTGAATTGGAGTTTTTTCTAATAATTTATATTTTAGATTAAACGCTATTTCTATATCGGTGGATAAAACAAATTTATTTTTTTTTAATTTTAATGTTTTCGTATTTTTACCTTTTTTATTTATATTAAAATATATTTTATTATAATAATTATCATTCACATTAATTAATCCTTTGACTTCATTACTATTATAATTATTAGCTGAATCTCCTTTTTGTGGCAAAATTATTTCAACCTTTTCAGTATCCAATAAACTAGATAAATTATTTATATCATTTGTACTTAGCAATTTAATATCTAATTTATCCAAATCAAATCCCTCACTTTTACCAATATCATCAATTATTTCTTCATCTTTTGAATCTTTTTCTTCATTTTTTATTTTAATATTTAAACTTTGGACTTCATCATAAATCATTAATTCAATCATTTCTTTGAATTGTTTGTCGTAGACAGGTACCACCCTTCTTAGTAAATCTATTTGGTGTGCATTTTTAAATAATTTTTCTTCAATGATATTGTGACTTTCTTTGGATATAGATATATAACCATTTTTAGATAAAATGTATAAAAGTTTTTCGTCTTGAAAAATTTTTAATTCAGTCATAAATTCTCCGCAACTTATTTTTTGGATTACATTCATAAGAGTAGTATTATTTGCCAAATTGAATTGCTTTGAAACTATTATAATATTGCTTTTTTTGTTACCATCGAAAACAAAAACTGGGCATTGAATTAAATATTCTGTTATTATAACATTTTTTTCCGGCTCTTCGTATATAGAAAATAATGATAAAGATTTGGACTTATGAAATTTTTCATAATAATCATAGTTATATATTGAAGAATCAAAAAATGATGTAATTTTTAATTCATGTGTTTGATTATCTATAGGAATTAAATGCGTATAATTATTGATATTTAAATTATTTATATTTTCTCCGACAAATATTGGATATAATATATTCATATTATAAAAATGTTTTTGATTTAATGTTGACATTATTATTTTTAAATCTTGCTCTCTTCTATTAGTAATATTTTCAGTATATTTTCCATTATTAAATTGGATAAATGAATTTATACATAAAGGGTTTATCATTAATCGATAAGTATTGACAATCATTATATTTTCTACATAATTAAATAATATAGCAACTAATATAAATGGTGCGAATGGGTCGGACCCATATGGGTCATAGCATATATGTATATTTTTAATTAAAACATCTTTATAAATAACATCGTCATCTTCCATTAAATTCAAGTCTATATCTTTTTTTTTCTCTTTTTTTACTTCCTTTAATTCATTCTTTTTTGGTTCTTCTTTTTTTTCTATTCCTTTAGTATAATTATTTAAAAAGGTATCATATAAATCATTAGGTATTTTAGTTTCGCACATTTCACACTTTTCTAAACCATTATTCTTATATGTGCAAGATGGACAAGTCCATTCTCCTATAAAGTTTTTTGCGTTACTATTTTGATTATCATTTTTTGAATTTAAATTTTCGAATGCTTGAGGATTACTTAAAATATAATCTATGGCATCATCAACATTATTCTTTTTTTCTTTTAAAGCTTTAATGCATGTTTCTCTTTGGAATCCCATTGATATTAATGTTTTTAAAGATTCTTCATCTAAAGCAATTTCTGTTAATTTTGGCTTAGAAAAAAAACTATTATTATATTTTCCAAATGAATCTACAATTTTTTTTCCATAGTTATTTTCATTTAATAATTTTTTATTATTTAAGAAATCATCAAAACTTTTTACTTGATTTAAACTTTTTAATTTAGAAATATCCCCAATTTCAGAGAAATTTTGTGGTTTTTTAATTCCTTTTAAAATATTGACACTACCTAATTTTTTTAAACCTAGAGCATATGAATATATATTAACTATTCCATTTTTTGAACAAGTTGCTAATATTGGGACTTTTTCATTTATATGATATAATTCAATTTTATCATTATTTTCAGTAATAAAATTCATATTATTAATATAATATGAAGAATTAATTATTGGAGATATATCTTTTAAAGGTGAATTGGGTAAATAAGATGGTATATTCTCTTTAAGATATAATTCTATATTTTCATTTGAATTGAGCATATCTGTGTCAATTAATTTATGATTAAAATCATATACTTTTAGTTCATTTGTAAAAGCGTTTTCACAATAAAAGCCATTATCGCTCAGATATGATAAAGGTATTTTATTACTAAATGGATAATTTATAAATGTAGATAAATTATCATAAGAATTAAACATATTATTATTTCCAAATATTTTTATTTTTTCATTTTTGGCGGATAATTGCACTATCATTTTGTTTATTATTTTTAATAATTTTGCATGAATTAAAGGGTCTTTTAAAACAAATTCTATATATTCTTCATAATTTATACTGTTTTCCATTGAATCATTTATACTTTGAATCTCTTCATTATCCTCCCATTCTTCGCCGAAGCATCCGAAGGGGAACACATTCATAAGTTTTAAATTTTCTTTTTCAATTGATTCTTTTTCTAAAGATTTTAAACTTTTAATAGTTTCTAATTTTTTTTTATTTTCTGATTCAGGTTTTTTATTTTGATTTAATTTTTCATTTCTTTTTGTTACAAATGAAACAAAATTTAAATAATGTATTAAAGAACTATAAAAAAATAATGCATTATACTGTTTTATAATTATTTTATTATTTCCTATTTTCTCTCCATTTTTCACTGAAGTTAAAAACTGGGATAAAGCATTAATTTTTATTAAACTTGGGTAATATGAGATATATGCCTTTACATCTAAATTTTTAAATAAATATTCTAAATCATCTTTGTCATAAATGACATAATTTACTTTATCCATGTCTGGCGAATTTATATCGACGAAATTTGTCAAATCGAAAAGGCCATTACTTTCTCTTTGAATAATTTTTATTTTATTTTTTTTAATCATTAATAGGCAATCACCATGCTTAATATAATCGATTAAGCCTTGATTATTTTCACTAACTTCATTACTTGATGTTAGGGCGTTTGATTGTTTCATAAAATCAAATATGTCTTCTTTTGTATTGTTTTTGAATTCTAAAAATTTTTTTTCTATATCAGAAATACTCTCATTATCGAATGATTTTAATTGGTCAAATTTTTCTATTAAATTTTTTAATACTTTATTTTTAAAATCTACATCTATTTTATTATCTTTATTATTATCACCATTATCTTCAATATATTTATTATTTAATTTATTTAAATAAGCTTGTTCATTTAAATAACTCAAATCATATGTATTTGTTAAATTTTTTTTAATTTCCTTAATAGTTTTATTATCAGCTAAAGATAAATTTTTGTTAGTACAAATATTTTTAAAATCTTTATTTATTTCATTAGTTGAATAATTATCAAATGAAGCAATGATAAAATTGCATAAATACCCGTCTTCATCTATATCCCCAAAAGCATATTCTATATTTAATTTTTTGTTAAAACTTTTTAATAAATAGGCATTTATATCTTTTTCATTTATTTTTACTTTTTGGAGTACCTTAAATAAAATTTCATTTTCAATAAAATAAGATTTTATTGGCGATAAATAATATTTAACTAAAGGATTTAATATGACACAGGATGTCTTTTTTTTAATAACTACAATTGGATAAATATCTTTTTCTTGAAATATTAAAGAATTTACTTTTATATCATTTATAAAGAAATTGCATTCTTTATTCCAATAATTTATTTTCATAATGACATTCCTTCTAGAACTGTTTTTAAAATTTTTATATTGTTTTACAGATAGATTATTATTCTCTAAATCTTTTTGAGATATCATTCCAAATAATAAATTATAGCAAGAAATAGGGCAAATAAATTCTAATTCTACTATTCCTATATGTAAAATATTGGTAACAACTACATAATTATCAGATGGGGTAATGTCATTTAGGGAAGAACAATTAGCGATGGAATGACCTCCAAAAATTTGGATTTTATTTCCTTTATAAGTATTGGAAAATTTTGCTGAATTGCATAAAAAAACTGAATTATCTTTTTTTTGGGCATTATTTGTTGAATTTTCATTATTTTTTTTCGGATTTTCTGGAGAATTTATGGATATTATTTTTTGTTTTTCTTTAGAAGGAAGCTTAGAATAAAGAATTCCTTTGGATAAAAAAAATACTTCTCCAGTTAATGGATCTTTGGTGTGCCATTCACAATCTGGAATTGGTTCAAATGTATTTTCATTTATTACGTCCTTTTCAGACGTCGCTGTTTTCATATAAAATTTTTGGACACTTATAATTATATATTATTTAAATTTATTAATTTATTTTAAAAAAATAATTAATTTATCATTGATTTAGATAAATTGAAATTTTAATAAAAAGTTAAAATGGGGATTGGGGATTGGGGATTGGGGATTGGGGATTGGGGATT
>JAJMZT010000007.1:0-18029 GCA_023807265.1 Metadinium minorum
CCCAATCCCCAATCCCCAATCCCCAATCCCCAATCCCCAATCCCCAAGATATTTTTTATATACATAATTTTATATATAAAAAATTATAATATAATTAAAAAATTGAATAAATATTCAAAAAAGATATTTTTTTTATTTTAAATGTATAGTAACAAAAAATCAAAGAAAAAAAATAGAAATAAAAATAAAAAAAAGAAAAAGGCAAACCAAGAAATTAAGGAAAATGAAGAAAATATTGAAAAAGAACAAGACCAAGAAAGTCAATTAAAAGAAGAGGAAAATCAAATCTCTAACTCCAATAATAATGATTCTACACAATCTTCAGAAGGGATAAACCAAAAAAATTGGTTAAATGATAGGCAACAGAAGCAACTCCAAAGAATAAATTTGGAAAAAGATATATTTAATTATATTAATGAAGAAATACTGGACGATCCAAAAATGAACCAAAAAATTAATTTTGAAGATCCTATATTTAAAGAAAACAACTATATTGTAACAGAAGAAATTCAAGAAAAGTTGTCTCAATTATATATTTATATGAAAAATCAAATACCTTGTATTTTAGAAGGAGAAACTGGAACTTCTAAAACATTTAGTGCTATAATACTCTGCAAATATTTAGCAAATAATTGGGAAAAAGAAGGTTTGCATCAAAACTTTAAATTAATTAGATTTAATTTAAGCTCAGAATCAAAAACTTCAGATTTAATAGGAAAATATACAGGAGCTAAAAATTCATTTGAAGGAATTAATTTTCAACCAGGTCCTTTTATAACTGCTTTTAAAGAAGGATATTGTCTTTTATTAGATGAAATCAATTTAGCTAATCCTTCAGTTTTACAATGTATTGAAGAAGCACTTGACACAAAAGTTTTGAGCATAGAAGTCCCAGGTTTTCCAATAAAACCTATTCCAATGCATAAAAATTTTTGTCTTATTGCGACTCAAAATCCAAATAAAGGTTTTTTTACAAGAAAAAGGAATGAACTAAAAAAAGAATTTTTATCAAGATTCCAAATTATTACTTTTGAAGAATTTTCGAGAAATGAATTAATTGAAATATGCAAGGGAATGATGGATAAAAATGATTATGAAGATTATGAAGATATAATAGATGATTTAATTGATTTTCATCTAAAATGGATTCAGGAACCTGAAGTTAAGAATGATATAAAATATTTCACTTTCAGGGAAATATCTTTATTTATTCAAGCTTTTACAGATAAAAATAATACTTTAACACCTTATGAGATCATCTTAATAATATATGGCTCAAAATATCCCAATAATAAATTAGATAAATTAAAAAAAATATTAAATGAATATGAAAATTTGAAAAATGTTAATTTGAAAGAAGGAACCATTACAACAAATAATTTTTCTTCATTAAAAATTGAAAATCCAGAAATAGAAGAAGAAGAAGAAGATAATAAAAACATAATTGATTTTGAAAATTGTTTTGAAAATGAAAGTTTAAAAAGAGCCAAAAAAGCAATTAATTTTGCTTTTAAATATGGGAAAAATGTTTTAATTTTAGGAAAAAAAGGAGTAGGAAAAACTCAATTAGCATTATGGATATCAGAATATTTTGATACAAAAAATGATACCATTTTAAATGATGAAAATGAAAAAGATGTATATTTATGTATTTGTAATGAAATATTAAAATGTTCTGATTTAATTGGAAGACAAAAGCCAGTTGAAGATTTAGACAATCAAGTAGGAGAATTAATAAAATGGGAAAATGGATTTGTTGTTGAAGGATTAATTAAAGGAAAATGTATAATTTTAGATAGATTAGAAAAAGCTCAACCAACTGTTACAGAAAGATTAAATAGCTTACTTGACATTAATTATATTCATGATACTGAATATTTTACTATTCCTGAAAATCCAGAAATAAAAGATGGAATTAAAATAAATCCAAATTTTAGAATTATTGCAACTGTTGAAGAAGAAGAATTATCAAAAATGTCTCCAGCATTTATTAATAGATTTATGATTGTTTATTTAGATGATCAATTAAAATATGTTAAAAAAGATGATATTAAATTATTTACTTCAATTTTATTAAAAAAATTTGAAAATGATGAAAATAGGAAAGATTCTGATGATTCAGATGGACCTAATTTTATTGATGAAGAAAATAATTTAGATGAAGAAACAAAAGTAATAATAGCTACCAAAATTGAGGAAATATATTTTGAAAATAAAACAAATGTTAATATTTATAAATTGTCTAAATTATGTAGAACAATCGGAATTTTAATTAAAGAATTTGGAAATATATATTTAAATGATATAATAAATGTTAGTATATTTTTATCAATTTCAGAAGAACAAAAAATATATTTAAGCCAAGATTTTAAAGATTTAATAATTAAAGAATATCCTTCATTAGGCATTAATTTAAATGATGAGGAAATATTTTTTTTTGAAAATTCAAATGAACTCAAAAACTTTTTTGTATTGTTATATGTTTGTTTTATCACTCATACACATATATGCATAGAAGGAAAAACAGGAATAGGTAAAACTGCATGTGCAAAAGCTTTTTCTGAAATTTTGAAAACAAATAAGTGTTGCATAGATAATTATAAGGTATTTTCTTTCCATAATGGGACAACTCCTAATGATTTTTATGGTTCATTAACATTAGATGAACATAAAAATATCACATTTTGTAATGGAGCTTTAACAGAAAGTATTTTATCTAAAAATATTTTTATAGCTGATGAATTGAATTTGACTTCTGAAGAGACAATGAATTCTTTAGGGCCAGTTCTTGAAGAAAATTTTAATTTTAGAATTTATATTCCTGGATTAAGTAGTAGAGAAAAAATAAATAATATGTTTTTATTTATATCATGTCAAAATTTATCAAATACTTTAGGAAGGAAGCAATTAACCAATTTATTAAAAACTAGAGTTAAAAAACTTATTTATCCTGAACAAAATCAAAACTCGATGTTTAATGGTATAACTGATTTTGAAAATATTTGTATGGATATAAATGAATCTTTGAGTAAAAAATTTACAAATAATGAATATATTAACAATGAAGAAGCAAGAAATATAGGAAAATTTGTTTTAAGATTTAATGAGGAAAATAAAGGTCTAATATATAATTTAAATTTTAGAGATGTCAAAAAAATATTAAAAAGAATTTATTTTCAAAAAGATAGCCTTGAAGATTCTTTTTTTGGATTTAATATTTATAATAATATTCTATTTTATATTTTGGCTCAAACTAAAGAAAAGAACAAAAAGGAAATTTCAAACTATTTAATTCCTTTATTGGCTGAAATATTTAATGAAGAAAATAATAATATAAATAATAATAATTATTTTTATTACAATAACTCAAATAAAATTTCAGATAAAATAAAAAAAGAATTAGAAGATTGTTTTTACTCAGAAGCTAAATTTATTGTAAAAAATGGGCAAATATTTTTGTCAAAAGGAGAATGTGGAATTAATTTTAATTCAATATTGATAGAATCTGAAAAAAAAAATATTATTGAATATAATAAATTAGATTCATTTTTGGAAAGTTTCTTCTTAGCAAAATTAGCTTTAAATGATGAGCCATTACTTATTTTTGGAGATACGGGATACAAAACTTATTTAGCAGAAAAATTATTAAATAATAAATCAAATATTATTAATCTCCATTCAGAAACTAAACTTAATTATTTATTAGGTTCTTCTATGTTTTTTTCAAAAAGAGAAGCTGGTGAATTTTATTTAAGAAATTATTTAAATATATTAGAATTCGATAATATAAAAAAAGAATCAAAATTTAATTATTATAAAATATATATAGATAAAGATGGAAAAATTGTAGATAAAACAAAAATTGATAATTTAAAAGAAAAATTAGATGAAGAATATAATTCAATTAAAAAAAATATATGTATTAAATTATTCCAAAAATTAACAAATAAAAAACCAAATAATGAACAAAATTTATTGGAAAATATAGTACTTGAATATAATCCTGGATTAATCACATATAATTTCTTAGGAAAAGAAAATTTAATACTAAAAAATTTTGCCTATTTAGATACTTCAATTATTGAAAGATTTAATGAATTTTTTTCAGAATCACAGATGATTACTTTAAATGAAGATATTCACAAAACATTTACTGATGAAAATGATAAAATTTTAAAGCTTGACCATATTAGGATAATTGCAACTTCTTATTCTGAATTTGAAAATAAGATTTCAGAAGCCATAGCTTCTAGATTTACAATAATAGAAATAAATCCTTATAAAGAAAAAGAGGAAAATATTATACTTAAATTATTTTCAAAAGAAAATAATCTTAAAATAAAAGAAGAGGTTTTAAAATTTATAGATGATTTTTCCTATGATTATAAAAATACATTTGGTCAAAAATTATATTTAAATCAAAAATTAAATATTATCCAAATTTTATCTCGTATTAATAATCAAATTGAAAATCAAATTATAAATACAAAATTAGTTCTATTTATGCTTATAAAAAATACATTTTTAATAAAAGCTAAAGAAAAAATAAATAAACTTAAAGAAATTTTAAATATAAGAATAAGTGAATATAAAGATGGGGAATCACCTCTTGAAATAAAAAATATAAATGGTAATAATAAGTTATTTTCTAAAATCACAAAATTAAATATTGATATTGATATCAATAATAATAATGATTTATTAAATAATAATAATATTTATTTTCATAAAAATTTTTCAGAATTAATAGACATAATTCATTTTTCTTTAAATAATAAAACAGGATTAATAATTGAAGGAATGAAAGGACAAGGAAAAAAGACAGCCATAAATTATGTCGCTGATTTACTGGGATATAAAATATTAAATATATATTTAAGTGAATCTACTAAAGTTGAAGATATTTTAGGTTCATTTGGTTTTGATAATGAGAATAATGAATTTAAAATGGTAAATGTTAAAACTGATTTAATAAAAGCTTTAGAAAATAACATTTTTACTATTATTATTTTTCATAATATTAATAAAGCAAATTTATCAATATTAGAGCAAATCAGTAATTTTTATAGAAAAAAGAAAGACATTTATAGCACAAATCTTAAAAAAATAGATCCTCAATATAATTTTATTTTTTTCATAAGTATTTTTAATTCTGAGAATAGCATTAGAGGAAAAGATTATTTGCCTCATTCTTTAATTCACAATGCTATCTATTTTCAGATGGAAAATAATGCTAATAAATATTTAAAGGATATAATATTAAATAAATTCAGAGATTATCAATTTAACAAAGAATATGAATTATTTTATAATACATTTTTAACAGTATATAAATTTGATAAAGAAGAATTAAAAGAATCTAGCGATACAATTATTTCCTTAAATGAAATAGATAAATTCATTAAATTAAGAAAAGAAACATTCTCAAAATTAGATATAAGTATAATTTTAGGGATTATTTTTATTTTCAGATATTCAAATAATAAAACTCAAGAAAAAATAAAAAATATATTAAAATTTGATAATTCTAATTCTTCTTTGAAATTTTATTATGATTCAGATAATATAATAATAGAAACTTTAATAAATGGAAAAATTAATTATATAAAAATACCATTAAATCAGAAAGAAGAAAAACAAATAAAAATTAATATTGATGAAATTAATAAAAATTTAATATCTTTAAATAGCCCTCAAAGATATTGCCTTATATTTTTAATATGTTGTTTTTTATCAAATAAACCTTGTATTCTTCAAGGTAAAACAAGTTCAGGGAAAACACATTTAGTTCACTTATTTGCAAATATTTTAGGAAAGCAATTGCATGTCTATCAAATGAATAATGATTCAAATATTATTATGATTAATGGGCAATCTAAATTTGAAGATTTAGATAAAAAAGAATTAAATGAATTACAAAGCTTGAAGCAGCTATTGGAAGAAAAATGTTCAATTTCCACAAAAAATAATGATATCATAAATCCAGAAACAATTACAAAATTATTAAAAGATATAAATGAATATATTAAAAAAAATAAAGAAAATATAAAAATTATAGAAGAAATAAAGAAAATTAAAAACCAAATATTAAAAATTATATCACCCATTAATAGATTTAAATATCATAAATCATCTTTTTGTGAAGCATTAGAAAAAGGAGAATGGGTCTTAATTGAGCAAATTGAATCTGCTCCTTCAGAGGTAATAGAAAGGCTCATTCCATTAACTCTTGAAAATCCGGAAATAAAAGTCATTCAAGGGACAAAAGAAGTTATATATAAATGTAAAAATAAAGAAAATGAAAATAAAGAAAATGAAAAAAATATTAAATATATATCTGATAATTTTAGAATTTTTTTTACTTATAATCCAGATAAAACTGATTCAAAAATAAATCAAAATTTATTAAGTAATTGCCTCACGTTCACTTTACCTCAAAATGATTCAACTATAGAATATTCTACTCAATTGTCATATGGACTTTTAAGGAAAGCATATTTTGATAAAAATTCTTCTTTAGAATTTTCAAAAAGAATTTCTAATGTTCATCAATATGTTAAGCAATTAATAAAAAAAAATCATCAAAATTTCTCAGGTAAAATGCAATTTACAGGGAGAACAATAAATTTTATATCAAATTATTTAATAAAAAATATATCTCTCTTAAAATATATAGATGAAGGAAATGTCAGATATTTTTTGACTAAAATTTTAAAAATATTCTATTGGAATAGCTTTAATAAAAATAATGAATTATCAGGTTTTAAATATAATACAATCTTAAAATTTAAAGAAAATTTTAAAATAGAAATATTATCTGAAGAAGAAGAAATTAAAAATAACTATAAAGAATTATCAAACACAATGAATAAAATAGATTTATATTTAAAGAATATTGAAACCAATGATTTATTTTTTTCATTTGAGTTATTTGTTAAAAATTGCGAAAAAATAAAAATAAAAGATATAGAGACTATTATAAATAGACTAAATGATTTAATTTTATTAGCTAAAAAAAATGAATCTTCTATTCCTAAAAAAATATATTTAAGCATTATGAAAATAAATATTATTATAAATCTTTTAATTGAAATAAAAAAAGAAATAAATAATAAAAAAATTATGTTTAAAGAAATTAAAGAAATTAAAGATATAAATATCTTTAATAAAATCGGAAAACTTTTATTTTTATCTAAAGTCGTAGAAAAAGGATTGTTTAATGTACCAATTTGTTCTTGCTTTGGGTTTAACTCAAATCCGAAAAGCCTAATAACACTAATGGAACTTATTGATGATTTTGTCAATAAAGAGGAAGGAACATTCATTATATTCAAAAAAATAATAGAGCATATAAATTCCAATGCATCTTTATTTAAAATAGTAAATTTAATATTCCCATATTATAAAATAAAAAATAATAAAAATAAAAGATTGTCAATTTTATGGCTAATATTATTTGAAAAATTATATGATAATAGAAAAGGATTTAGAGTTGAATTTTTATTTAAAGGCCAAGTTCAATCTAAAAATATATTTAATGAAGATGATAAATCTCTATTTCCAATATTTAAATTTGATACTAAATATGAAGATTTATTTCTTTCATCAGGTATATGTATTAATCAATATGATAGAAAAGGTAAAAAATGTGTTAAAGAGTATGTTTATAAATTTCAAAATACTGGGAAAGAAAGAATATCATTAATATTTTATAATTCTATTGAAACAATTTTAAGTCAAAATATACAGAAACCAACTACACTATTTTATAGGGAAATAAATGATTCAGTTTATAGAATTGATTCTATAGAGCCTTATTTAGATCAATTTTTAAATGATATTTATAATCAGAAACAAAATTTTCTATATGAAAATTCTTTTAATGAACATTATTCTCAAAATAAATATGAAAATATGATATGTAATATATTTGGAATAATATTTAGCCTTCCAATAGACATAAAATCATTTATTTTAAAATATTACTTTAATGCTTTTGAGATTGAAATTTATGAAGTTTTAAACAAAAAAATTTCCCAATTAAATCAAAATGATTTTAAGTTAAATAATAATATAGTAAATAATTATCAACAATTATCTAAAGAAATAAATAAATTATCGATACTATTTATATATATAGAAGATGAAAATATTTATAAAAATTATCCAAGAGATTTAAATTTATCTAATAAATTGAAAAATGACATTTTAATATTAAAAAAAATAAAGGATATTATTCCAGAAATAAAGGAAATGATAGATAAATATTTAGAAATTTTTAATAATGAAGTAAACTCCATAAATGAATCATTTAATCTAATAAATTCAAATGCTTTGTTAAATGAAAAAGAAAAAAGTTTAAAAAAATCGATAGAAGAAAAAATAAAAGAATTAATACAAAAATATGAGGGTATAGAAAGTTATAATAATATTATTTCAATTTTTAAATTATTTCAAAGAAATTTAGAAAAAGAAGAAAAAATAACTAAAGAATATTTAGAAAATATAGATAAAATTATTAATAAAATAATAAAAAATGTTAATTCAGAGGAAAATGTAAATGAAATTATATTTCCCCAAATAAAAACAATAAAATATAAAAAAGGAAAAGATATTATAGAAAATAAATTTTCATCAATTGATTTTTTAAATGAATGTTTAATATTATATTCATATAAATTAAATTTAATTGAAGATTTAAATTCTGAGAATAAAAAGAAATTTGATACATTTTATATTATAAATGAGTTAAATAAATTTCCTGAATTCAAAAACATTTGCATTATTTTATATAACAAAATATTAAATAATAATATAATAGATAAAGATTTCATAAGTAAAATAATTAATATTTTAAATTCAAATCTATTAATTAAAATTAATCAATTATATTTCCCATATCAAAAAATACCAAATGCTTTAAATAATTTAAAATTAACAATTAATGAATATATTAATGGTAAAAAAAAATTATTTGATGAAATAGAATTTATTAATTCTATTTCTAATAAATATAAATATAACTTATCATTATCACTGCCAAAAATTACTCCAAATGATTTAATTTTCCTCTTTTGTAATTTGGATGACAAAGAAGAAATAATTCAAAATTCTAATGATAAGGATTTATTTATAGAAAATTTTGATTTTATAAGATATGAATTTAAAAGATTAATTAAGAAAAATATTATTGAATCTAATACAAAATTGGAAGAATGTGTAAATCAATTGATTAGAATTTTTTCATATAATCAAAATTTGCTTATTTCTCTGAAAAAAATATTAATTATGGCTAAAAAGTTTGATGATAATAAGTTTAATAGTGTAGAGTTAGATATATCTGATTATGAATTAATTTTAGATAGAAAAGTCAAAAATTCTATTTTTTATAATAAATACCCTTTTATTTATTTTTGGTTTATTAAAAATAAACAATTTCGATATGGGGAATTATTTTTGAATTCTCAAAGTGAAAATGAAAAAAAAAATGTTATTGAACAAAAAAAATTGCCCTTTTGGCTTTTTTGTCTAAGAATAAGCTCTTCATTAAATTATATAATTTCAGAACATAATTCTTATTTAGATTATAAATTAAAGTTTATTATATGTAGTATTATTAATCAGAGATTACAAAAACAATTAGATATAGGAATTAAATGGATAAATTTATTAATAGAAAATAATGAAAATGATATCCAAAATGAATTTTTAAATTGTTGTTCTATTTTTATAAATCGAATAAAAAAGGATAAAATATTAAATGAACAACTAAAAAAATTAGGTGATGAACATATTATTAATAGAATTATTATTAAAAATCTTACTGATTTAGTTAATTACTGTTTTACACCTCAGAACTTTAAGAAATCTATTTTTGAATTTTTTTCTAATATTAATCAACAAATCAAAACTCAATTAATTAAAATTATTAGAAATGAAAGTAAAGATTATTTAATAGGTGGAGAAAAATTAATTCAATTTGTGGAGACAATTAAAGAATATAAAAATAATATTGAAAAGGAAAGAATGAAATTTATTGAAAATTTTAATAAATTAAAAAATAATGTATTTGCTTCTTTATCAATATATTATAATAGAGAAATAGAAAATTTAAAAAATGAATATAAAATTATAATTAATAAATATAACAAATTAATAAATAATAATATATATTATTTAAGTCAAAATGCAAAAGGACAAGAATTAGATGAATTGACTTCTAAATTAAAGTTTATAGAGCAAAAATTATTAAAATTAAAAATTAAAATAAAGGATAAAAAAATAGAAAATTCAGATGAAATTATAATGTCTAAGATTCAATATAATATAAAAGGAGCAAAAGATGGAATTACATATAATATTTTTTATGACAATTCATTTATTTTACAGACAACAAAAAAAGAAGGATTTTTTTATATAAATGATTTTTATAGAGAGCATAATTTTAGTTGTGAAAATTATAATACATTTGATTTATACCAAATTAACTGTAATTTTATAAATACAGTAATATATAAAAAAAAATTTGTAGATTTTGAGGATGAAGAAGCAATTAATATAGCTCAAGATTTTGAAAGTGATTTAAATATAAAAGTAGGAAATTTATCAAAAGATATATATATTTATAAAATAGAAATAATTTTAAATATATTTGATAAAATAATTAATAATGATAAAAACGAAACAGAATTATTTGAATCAATAAAACAATTAAATGAAAATGATAATATTAAAAATGATTATTTTTTGACCTCAAATAGTACTTTAATCTTAAATGAAAAAATAAAATATAATCTAATTATAAAATCACAAACTGAAGAAAATATAATAAATATAAATAAAGATATATCTAATGCTATTAAAAAAAGTTTAATTATGTTAGAAAATTATGGAAAATACCAAAAAAAGTTGAATAAAAATCAAAACTTAGAATTTAATATAAATAAAGAGTATTTATTACAAAAAATAGATAAGGAAGATATCAAAAATTATAATATTAAATTAGTTAATATTAATAAAAATATTATTGTAGAATATAATCCGATAATATATTTTGATAACGATGTAAAAAAAATAAAATGTGTTTATAAAAATATTGAATACTCAAAAAATACATTCATCTATGATTATCATAAATATGCCGAACTAAATATATTATCTAATTTAAACTTTTCAACGGATTTACGAATTAATACTAAAGACCCTTCTCTTATTAGATTAGCACAAAATGAATTCAAATCAAATTGTATATCGAAAATATATTTGTATCCCAAAGAAATAGAAATACATAATCATATTTGTCCATATTCTTTTGATTTAATTTTATCCAAAAATCAAGATGATATATTTAAAATAAATTGCCTAATAAATATCAAATTTTCTAAATTGAAAATTGAGTTAAGCTGTAAAGAATATCAATTAATATATGATGAAAATCAAAAATGTTTTATATTTAAAGGTATGGAACATCTTTTAGAAAATGAAGAAATTAATATAAAATGTATTTCTCAAATTGATTCCATCAATATTTTGCCAAAAATCAATCTGATAAGTGATAAGGATTCAAATTCTGCAAATAAACCAGATTTAATTATAACAAATAATAATATTTTATTTGTTATAAAACCAAATATTGAAAATGAAGTAAAATTAAATTTTAAAGCAAATATTTTCTTTACAAATGAATTTTATACTACAATTTTATTTAATACTAAAGTTAAAAAAAATGATTATAAATTATTAGGATTTGACTATAATCAAAACAAATATACTATAGATAATCAATATTTATATTTAAATGAAAATTATCTAGAAGAAAATCATGAATTTATTTATGAACAATATTTATATATTATTGAAGAATCTAATATTTCACAAAAATATGAAATAAAAATAAGCAATTTAAATAAGCTTAAAGGTATTGAACTCTTAAATTCTGATAATGAAATGAAAGGAACAATATTTAAAGAAAAAGAAATAAAAATTTCTTTTAAAATTAATAAAGAAATAATTCCTTTTTTAATTGATAGAAATATAATAGAAATTGAATGTAATATAAATGAAAATATTAAAAAAATTAAAATTGAAATAAGTTCATATATACCTGATGAACAAATAATAAAAATATGTTATCAAATTAGACCAGATAGTAATATTGTAGAATTAAATAATATTTCTTATTCTCAAATTAAAAATAAAATTATTTTATTATACAATGGATTTGTAAATGATTTAAATTATGAAATTAATTATAATGATCATAAAATACATAGTTCAAATGATAAAGAAATAGCTAATAAAGAAGTTTGTTTTGATCCTTTAATGAAAAAAATTGAAATTATAAATATAAATAACTTTAATTTTGAAGATAAAAAACAAAGAATAAAAATAATGTTATATGGAATAATTGATGACTCAATTGATTGGTATCCTTTAATTAGAGAATATAAAGGAAAATTTATTGAATGGTATTCATTTTTTAAAAATGGGCAATTTGAATCAAAAATAAGATATATTATAGGAAATTATAGAAATGAATATAATCATTTTGAACAAAAATTTTTTAGTTTTAATAATATTATTTATTTGATAAAAAATATAAGCTCTAAAAAATTAAATGATTGCTTTAGACTCTTAATAGACTATCTTCATATAAATGAAAAAGAAATATTAAATAATCAAATAAATAAAATAATACAAATTGAAAAAGAAATGGGAAACCAACAAAGTCAAGATGAATTAGATAAACAGAAAGTAAAATTAATATTTAAGATATATGAGATCTTTTCTTTAAAATATGAATTAATTAAAAAACATAATTTTAAAATTAATGGAAAAAATTTAATGACTGAAGATTTTAAGACTTATGTTCAACTATGTTTTAACAAATATTTTACAATATATAATGAAAAAAATAAAACTAATATTGAAAATAGAAATAAAAAAATATATCAAAATAATTTTATTTATGTTATTTATAAAAATTCTAATCCAAAAATTAAAGATAACAATAATTTAAATTATAATAGCATTATAGATAATGAGTCCTATTTTAAAGAAGAAAATGAAGAATATATTATAAAATATATTGATGATTATAAATTAATAGAAATCCCTGATGAAAATCAGCAAAATGATTTTGATTTTGTAAATAATTTTTATCAAAAAATAATAGATGAAACAATTTTATTGCCAAGAATAATAAAAGAAGCTGTAGAAAAAAAAAATCAAAAATTATTGGAAAAGTGTAATAATAATTTAAATATAATGTATTATTTGTATAGTGTAAATAAGGAGCCTAATTATTCTATTTTAAGTAGTAAAATAAGCCAATTTAAAGAAAAATTTATAAAATTATGTTATATTTTACAAAATGCTGGAGTTGACTTTAATGGAAATGAAATAATAAATCAAAAATTACAAAAAACTCATTATCAAAGTACTTCTTTTATTGAATTTAAAATAAATGAAATTGATAGGAATATTGAAGATATATGGTATATAAAAAAATCAAATGAAGCAGCAAATGATAATATTAATAATGAAGAAAATAATATAAAAATAAAAAATGAAGAAAATTATATATATAAAGATATTGGAAACGATGAGGAGGAATTAAAATTTAATGTTGAAGAAAATGAAGAAGAAGAAGTAAATGAAGATAATTCAACAATAATCGAAGATCAAAAAGACAAAAAAACTGAATATATAAAAACAAAGAAAATTAAAACTGATAAATTTGGGGTTAAAATGGAAAATGAATTAAATTATGAAAATAGTGATAATGATGATGAAACAAATTTTAATCTTATCAAAGATGAAGGATTTACAATTGATCAAAATTTGGAAATAAATAAAGAAAAAGTTCTTCAAATTGAACAGCAAATATTTGATAATTATGATGTTAGCGAGATTGATGGAATAAATAGATGTATTATAAAATCTAAACTATTAAATTATTATAGTTCAATTTCAATTAAACAATATGATGGATATGTCGCTAAAGATCCTTTTAATAACCAAAATAAATTAATACCAATAGAGCAATTATATAATGAAAGTATATATTTAGCTCAATATTTAATGTATAGTATAATTAATTCATTAAAAAATAATACAATTAATTTTGAGGAAAAATGTATCACAATTTTATTAGATTGTAGTGTTTATATTATGCCTGATAAAAAAATTGCTAATATGTTAATATTATGTGCTATTACTATGGTTTTAAATAGTTTAAACATTAAATATTCAATTGGCTTATTTGGAGAAGAAGAATTTAAAATTATAATGAAGCAGTTTGATGAAGAGCATTCTCTTTTAACTTTACAAAAAGTATATGAATGTCTAATGATGAAAAGATTTAGAACAAATTTAGCTTCTGTTGTTTATTTTGCTAAAAGAAATCTAAAATTTGTAGGAGATAAAAATTATAAAAATAATTTTTATGAAAATCATCCTGAACAAATAATATATATAATAACTGATGGTTTAGATGAAGAATTAAAATGTATTTATAGATGGAAAAATATACTTAACGATAAATCAATTAAATATGGATTTGTTTTTAATCAACCAAATAAAATAGAAGAAATAATTAGAATTAATAATAAAAAATATAATATAAATAATATAAAAAAAGATTCAATAATAAATGATTATGAAATGAGTGAAGAAAGTATTTCCCAAATATATGAGGATGATAATTTCAGTGTTTTATCTAATAATTCTAGTTATGATTTTATTTCTAATAATAGTGCTCCATTTCCAATAAATAAAAACAATTATGAAGAAGAAAATATTAATGAAAATGATATAAAAATTATATTATTAATGTGGAAAAATTTTATTGAACAAAATTCATCATTACATCTTAGAACAACTTTACTGAACAGTAAAGATGGGAAATTAGATGATAAATCTATAAAAATTCTTTCTTATGATTTTGCTTATTTACTTTGCAATTCAATTAATAAAAATAAATCTAATGAAGATAAAATAATATTTGAATATATTGCTAATGAACCAATTTATTTAAAAAATTTTGATTTTGTTCAAAGCATTAAATATAATTATAAAATATATGAAAAATCATATGCAAATACTGTAGAACTAAAAGTTCAAAAATCTAATAGAACTGAAGAAATATATTTATCTAAATATTCTGCCATTAATGAAATTAAAGGAAAAATATTAAAAAGTTCAATAACATCTAATTATTTAAAAAAACAATTTGATAATTATATATATAATGAATTTTTTTCAGATTCACCTGACGATATATATACAAGAAGAATTATAGAAAATATCTTTATCCCAAATAAAGCTTCTCAAAAAGTATTATCAACTACTGGAAGTGAAATAGATATTAATGCTTTTTTCCTCCATTATTTGAGTAAGGATCCTGAGCCATTATTTTATTTAGAAGAAAAAGGAGGATATCTTAAAAAATATTCAGTTAGTATTATAATTGATATATCTAAATCTGTAATGAATGAATTTAATAAGGGACATTCTTTTTCTATCATTAAAACATTTTTAAAATTTTTAAGATTTATTGATATTCCTTATTTAGATATAATTATTGCTACTAGTGGAAATCCAATTATTTTATGTTGTGGATTATCATCAGGAAGAGTATTCTCTAAAGAAAGTGATTTTTGGATTGGATTAATTCATTGTCTATGCAACCCAAAAGCAAAAACATATTTATCACCTTGTATTGATATTGCTTATTATTTAAATATGGAAAGAACTGATCATGCAAATTATTTATTTGTTTTGACAGATGGATTATTTGATGAAAAAGAAAAAAATAACATTTTAGAAAATGTTTCAAAATGCACATTATATAATATTAAAGTGTTTGGTATTGGATTAGGTTTTTATCCAAATAATATAAATTCACTATTTCCTAAGATTATTTATACAAAATCTCCAGAAAATTTATTTAATACTATATTATATTTCTTTGATAAAAATATAGATGTAAATAATGAAAAATTAATTCCTTTATTAAGAGATGTATCATCTAATTTCCCAAATATTATTAAAAATTTAATTAATAGTAAAGATAATACAATTACAAATATAAAAGAAAAACTCCAAAAAAAATTTGTTATTAATTATCATATATTTGATAATTTCAATGAACCGACTGATATTAATGAAATGAAAAATACGTTTGAAGCGCTAAATGACCCAAGAATTCAATTATTAAAAAAAAATTCATTAAAAAATCAGAAAATATTAATTGTAATGCTATGGACATATGAATTAAATCCAAGGGAAGAAAATCCCAAAATAATGCCTGGAAATTTATTTGAATCAGGAATACCAAATCAACCAGTAGATCATTGGCATCCTTCTAAAAATAAGTTATGTGTAGAAACAGCAATGAAATATTTGGGAGCAGAAATTTATGTAGTAACAAATTATAAGGATGCAAATTATGAATTATTAAAAACAAAAAATGGAAAATGTCCATATTATTGTGTATGGATAATCAGTGGTTTTGATAAATGTCAATTGCCAGATAAAAATGCCGATCCAAATTTATTAGATGAATTTATGAATATAATTCATTTATATGCTTCTCAAGGAGGCTCATTAGTTTTATTTGGAGAAAGTGATCCTTTATTTTTTCAAGCAAATTTATTTTTGAAAAAACATAAATTTCCAACTGAATATGGACTTCAAAATACATATTTAAGATTATATGGAAATCATTTAGGTAAAAAAATATTATTTGCAGATAAAACAGGATATTTAAATAATAATCAATTATTTAATGCAAAAGAAGAAATAAGCTATCCAAATAATGAAAATATTATAGATTTTAATAATCCTGCAATAAAGAGGCCTAATTTAGGAAATAATTTAAAAAAAATATATGAAGGAGAAACAATATCCTATGCAAATGGATATAATATATATCCTTTTAGTAAATTTGCAGTTGATTCTGAAGGTGGAGTAAGTATAGCTATTTATATGGGAAGAAATGGACATGGGGATGTTATTGTTGATGGGGGATTTACAAAATTATTTTTAGGTATGGAAGAGGAAGGAACATTTATTTATCTAAGAAATTTAGCTGCTTTTACTTCTAGAATTGAATGTCATTTTAATAAAGTAGTAAAACCAAAAACAATAAATTATATTGTTAAGAAAGTAAAAGAACCAATTCCAGTTTATACAAGAAATATATTTCTTATCGATAGTGAAATTAAATTATATGACTTATTTTATGTGAAAAAATATATCAAAAAAGAATATATTTCTGGAGATATAATTTTTATAGCAAATAGGGCAAAATATAAAATTACTTTTGAAGAATTAGAAAGAATGAATACTTTTATTCCAGATTTTACATTTAATAATGAGATAATAATAGAAGAAATTAATAAATTTGAAAAAAATTTATATAATCATATATATATATTAGATATAGGTGAGCAAAAAAGGGCTGATTATAAATTAGGAGATTTATTATTAATAAATCATAAGCTTAAATATTATTATAATGCAATTCATTTATCTTTAAGCTATGAATATAATATTTATAATATAAAATTTATAAAAAATTTAAGTAATAAAATTTATGATATAAATTCATTCAATAACTATTATATTGAATTAAGAAATTTTACTTATGGAAGTTTGTTAGAAGATGAAAATGAAAAAAAAGAATTGAAAGATATTGTATTAAGAATAAATAATTATTATGGAGAAGAAGAAGAAAAAATGAAATATGATATATTAAATTGGAAACTATTAAGCACTAAACATAGCTCAGATTTACCAATTGCTGCAAATAAATTCAGTAAATAAATAAATAGAAATATATGTATTAATAATTATATAAAAAAAGTTATATCAAAAAGTTTTGATTTTATTTAAAAATGCTAAATAAAGTTGTATCATTTTTTATTCAAAATTTTTAATTATATAATTAAGAGTATAAATAAATTTGAAACAATTTATATTTTATTATATATATCAATTTGTATCCTTCAAAATGGGGATTGGGG
>JAJMZT010000008.1:0-18013 GCA_023807265.1 Metadinium minorum
CCCAATCCCCAATCCCCAATCCCCAATCCCCAATCCCCAATCCCCAATCCCCATTTATATTTTATATTATTATTTATTTTTAAAATAAAAAAATAATTAAAAATTTTTTAGATAAAAATTTATAATAGTATGAAAAAATTGAATAAATATTAAATAAAAATCATTATTTTATATTAAATGAATAATAGTAAAAAATCAAAGAAAAAAAATAGAAATAAAAATAAAAACAAAAAAAATCAGAAGCAAGATAGAATAGAAAATGGAGATAATATTGGAAATGAGCAAAATCAGGAAGAAGAGAACAATATAAATTCTATTTCCATTTCTAATGATTACCACTACTCCGAATTCCAAAAAAATAATTATATATTAAATGATGGACAAGAAGTTCAATTACAAAATATAGATATAGAAAAAGATATCCTTGGGTGTATTAATGAAAAAATATTGGATTCCCAATTTGGAAAGAAAATTAATTTTTCACATCCTATATTTAAAGAAAATAATTATATTGTAACAAAAGAAATTAAAGAGAAATTATCTCAATTATATATTTATATGAAAAATCAAATACCTTGTATTTTAGAAGGAGAAACAGGTACATCTAAAACATTTAGTGCTATAATACTATGCAAATATTTAGCTAAAAATTGGAAAAAAGAAAATTTAAATGAAAATTTTAAATTAATCAGATTTAATTTAAGTTCAGAATCAAAAATTTCAGATTTGATTGGAAAATATACTGGAGCAAAGGATTCTTTTGAAGGAATTACTTTTCAGCCAGGACCTTTTATTACTGCTTTTAAAGAAGGTCATTGCTTATTATTAGATGAAATAAATCTAGCAAATCCCTCTCTTTTACAATGTATTGAAGAGGCATTAGACACAAAGGTTTTGAGCATTGAAGTACCAGGATTGCCAAATAAACCTATTCATATGCATAAGAATTTTTGTCTTATTGCTACTCAAAATCCAAATAAAGGGCATTTTATAAGAAAAAGAAATGATTTAAAAAAAGAGTTTTTATCAAGATTCCAAATAATTACTTTTAATGAATTTTCAAAAAAAGAATTAATTGAAATATGTAAAGGAATGATGACTAAAAATGAATTTGAAGATAATAAAAAAATAATATATGATTTAGTTGATTTTCATTTGAAATGGATTCAAGAGCCTGAAATAAAAAATGATATTAAATATTTTACATTAAGGGAGATATCTTTGTTTATTCAATCTCATTTAGATAGTAAAAATAAATTATTACCTTATGAAATAATTTTAATTATATATGGCTCAAAATATCCTGAAAATAAATTAGATAAATTAAAAAAAATTTTATTAGATTATAACAGTTTTAAAGATATTGAATTAGATGATTTGTTCAATACAGGTAAACAGCAAGAAAAAATATATACAATAAATTCCAAAAATGTTTTTGACGAATTTAGAAAAAATAATTATGAAATAGATGAAGAAGAAGAAGAAAAGGATAATTATGAAAATATTCATTTCGATAATTGCTATGAAAATAAGAGTCTTAAAAGAGCAATAAAAGCCATTAATTTTGCATTTAAATATGGTAAAAATGTTTTAATATTAGGAAGTAAAGGAGTTGGAAAAACCCAATTAGCATTATGGATAGCAGAATATTTCGATACCAAAAATAATACAATTTTAAATAATGATAATGAAAAAGATGTTTATTTATGCATTTGTAATGAAATATTAAAATGTTCTGATTTAATTGGAAAACAAAAGCCAGTAGAAGATTTAAATAAACAAATAGGTGAATTAATTAAATGGGAAAATGGATTTGTTGTAGATGGATTAATTAAAGGAAAATGTATAATATTGGATAGTTTAGAAAAAGCTCAACCAACTATTTCAGAAAGATTAAATAATTTACTAGACATTAGTTATATTCATGATACTGAATATTTTACAATTCCTGAAAATCCTGATATTAAAGAAGGAATAAAAATAAATCCCAATTTTAGAATTATTGCAACTGTAGATGAAGAAGGTTTATCAAAAATGTCCCCAGCATTTATTAATAGATTTATTATTGTATATTTAGATGATCAATTATCAAATATACAAAAAGGGGATATTAAATTAATTGCATCTATTTTATTAAAGAAAATAGAAAAAGATAAAGATGATAAAAATAGAAAAGAATCTGATGATTTAAATAGGCCTAATTTTATGGATGAAGAAAATAACTCAGATTCTGAGAATAATAATAATAATTCTTTTGATGAAGAAAAAATTATAGAAAAAATAGAAGATATATATTTTAGTCATAAAAAAGATATTACTATGTATAAATTATCCAAATTATGTAGAATAATTGGAATATTAATAAAAGAATATGGAAATACTTTTTTAGATGATGTGATAAATATAAGCAAATTTTTATCATTTTCTGAAGACAAGAAGGTATATTTATCCAACGATTTTAAAGATACTATAATTAAAGACTTTCCATCATTGGATATTAATCTAAATGAAGAAGAGACTTTTTTTTTTAAAAGTTCAAATGAACTAGTAAAATTTTTCGTTGTTTTATATATTTGTTTTATGACACATACTCATATTTGTATAGAAGGAAAAACTGGAATAGGGAAAACTGCATGTGCAAGAGCTTTTTCTGAAATTTTAAAAAAGCATAACCATTTTATTGATAATTATAGAATATTTTCCTTCCATAATGGAACAACTCCTAATGATTTCTATGGTTCATTAACATTAGATGAGCATAAAAATATTAAATTTTGTAATGGAGTCTTAACAGAAAGTATTTTATCTAAAAATATCTTTATAGCTGATGAATTAAATTTAACTTCTGAAGAAACAATGAATTCTTTAGGACCAGTTCTAGAAGAAAATTTCAAATATAAAATTTATATTCCCGGATTAAGTAATAGAGAAAAAATAAATAATATGTTTTTTTTTATATCATGCCAAAATTTATCAAGTACTTTAGGAAGAAAGCAATTGACAAGTTTGTTAAAAGGAAGAATTAAATTAATTGCTTATCCTGAACAAAAGCGCAATTTGCGGGTTAATATAATTACAGATTTTGAAAACATTTGTAATCAGATAAATGATTCTTTAATTAGAAAAAATCAAAATCAAAATAATAATATTAAAGTTGAAGAAGCAAGAAATATAGGAAAATTTATTTTGAAATTTAATGAAGGAAATGAAGGTTTAATATATAATTTAAATTTTAGAGATGTTAAAAAAATTATAAAAAGAATATATTTCCAAAGAGAAAATGTAAAAGATTCTTATTTTGGATTTAATATATATAACAATATTTTCTTTTATATTTTAGCCCAAACTAAAGAAAATGACAAAATTAGAATGACAAATTATTTAATTCCGTTATTAGCTGATATATTTAAAGAAGAAAATAATTATGAAGATAATTATTATTATTATAATAATTCAAATAAAATAAAAAATGAATTAGAAGATTGCTTTTATTCAAATGCAAAATTTATTGAAAAAAATGGGCAAATATTTTTATCAAAGGGAAAATGTGGTATTAATGTTAATTCTATATTGATAGATTCTGATAAAAAACTTATTCTTGAATATAACCAATTAGAGACATTTTTAGAAAGTTTTTTTTTATCCAAATTAGCTTTAAATGACGAACCATTACTTATCCTAGGAGATACAGGATATAAAACTTATTTGGCCGAGAAATTATTAAATAATAGATCAAATATAATTAATATAAATTCAGAAACTAAACTTAATTATTTATTAGGTTCTTCGATATTTTTTTCAAAAAGAGAAGCAGGAGAATTTTATTTAAGAAATTTTTTAAATATAACATTGGATGATTATCAAAAAGAAGCAAAATTTCAATTATATAAAAAATATATTAATAAAGATGGAATAATTATAAATAAAGAAATAATACATAATTTAAAAGAGAGTATAGATTTTGAAGATAATTCAATTAAGACAGAAATTTGTAATAAATTATTGGATAAATTAACAAATTATTCAAATAAGCTAGATAATTTACTTTTAGAAAATATTGTTCTTGAATATAATCCTGGGCTAATTACATATTCTTATTTAGGTAAAGAAAATATAATTTTAAAAAATTTTTCATATTTAGAAACTTCAATTATTGAAAGATTTAATGAATTCTTTTCAGAATCCCAAATAATTACTTTAAATGAAGATATTCACAAAACATTTACAAACGAAAACAATAAAATCTTAAAATTAGACCATATTAGAATAATTGCTACTTCATATTCTGAATTTGAAAATAAGATTTCAGAAGCCATAGCTTCAAGATTTACAATAATAGAAGTAAATCCTTATAAAGAACAAGAGGACAATATAATGTTAAAAATATATTCAAAAGAAAATAATCTTAAACTAAAAGAAGAAGATTTCAAAATTGTGGAAGAGTTTTCATTTGATTTTAAAAATACTTTTGATCAAAAAATATATTTAAGCCAAAAATTAAATATTATCAATATTTTATCTTATATCAATAATCAAAATGAAAAAACTACTATAAATACAAAATTAGTTATATATATGTTGATAAAAAATTCATTTATTCTTAAAAAAAAAGAAAAAATAAAATTAAAAGAACTATTAAATGAAAATTTCCTTGAATATAAAAATGGAGAATCACCTTTGTTCAAAAACAATATGCAATTATCATCTAAAATCACAAAATTAAATATAGAAATTATCAGCCAAAAAAATAATTTATTAAATAATAATAATAATATTTATTTTCACAAAAATTTTTCTGAATTAGTCGATATGATTCATTTTTCTTTAAAAATTAAAACAGGTTTAATTATTGAGGGAATGAAAGGACAAGGAAAAAAAACAGCTATAAATTATGTTGCAAATTTACTAGGATATAATATATTAAACATATATTTAGACGAATCAACAAAAACGGAGGATATTTTTGGCTCTATTGCCTTTGAAAATAAAAATAATGAATTTAAAATGGTGAATGTTAAAACTGATTTTATAAAAACATTAGAAAATAAAACACCTACTATTATTATTTTTCATAATATTAATAAAGCAAATTTATCAATAATTGAACAAATTAGTAATTTTTATAGGAAAAAAATAGAACTTTATAATACAAATCTCAACAAAATAGAGCCTCAATATGCTTATAATTATTTCATAAGTATTTTTAATTCTGAAAATAGTATTAGAGGTAAAGATTATTTACCTCAATCTTTAATTCAAAATTCTATATATTTTCAAATGGAAAATAATGCTCTTTTATTTATAAAGGAGATTATAAGTTATAAATTAAAAAATTATCCATTTTATAAAGAATATGAATCATTTTGTAATTCATTTTTATCTGTTTACAAATTTGATAAAGAAGAATTAAAAGAATCAAATGATTCAATTCTCTCCTTGAATGAAATAGATAAATTTATTAAATTAAGAAATAAAACTTATCAAAAATTAGATAAAAATATTATTTTAGGATTTATTTTCATTTTTAGATATTTGAATAATAAAACTCAAGAAAAAATCAAAAATATTTTACAATTTGCAAGTGTTGTTCCTTCTTTGAAATTTTATTATGATTCAGAGAAAATACTAATAGAGGTATTAATGAATAAACATTATAATTATCTAAGTTTATCTTTAGATGAAAAGAATGAAAAAATTAATAGTAACGAAATCAATAAAATGATAGTTTCATTAACTGGGCCACAAAGATATTGCTTGCTATTTTTGGTTTGCTGTTATTTATCGAATAAGCCTTGTATTCTTCAAGGTGAAACAAGTTCTGGCAAAACGCATTTAATTCATCTATTTGCCAATATTTTAGGAAAAAAACTAAATGTCTACCAAATGAATAATGACTCTAATAGAATTATGATTAATGGACAATCTAAATTTGAAGATTTAGACAAAGAGGATATTGATAAATTAAAACAATTGAAGAAACAATTAGAAGAATTATTATCAATTACTCCCAACAAAGAAATAATAAATCCCGAGTTAATTAAAAAATTATTAGAAGAGTCAAAAGAATATATTAATAAAAATAAAGAAAAAATAAAAATTATAGAAGAAATAGAAGATATTAAAAAGCAAATATTAAAAATTATTTCACCGATTAATAGATTTAAATATCAAAAATCATCTTTTTGTAACTCATTAGAAAAGGGAGAATGGGTATTAATAGAACAAATAGAATCTGCACCAAATGAAATTATAGAAAGACTTATTCCATTAACTCTTGAAAACCCTGAATTCAAAGTAATTCAAGGGACGAATGAAGTTATTTATAAATATCAAAAAGAGAATGAAAATAATAACAATAAAATAAATGAAGAAAATCAAATATCTCCTAATTTTAGAATATTTTTTACTTTCAATCCAAATAAGTCAGATTTAAAAATAAATCAAAATTTATTGAGTAATTGTCTTACATTTACTCTACCTCAAAATGATTCATCTATAGAATATTCTACACAAATATCATATGGTGTTTTAAGAAATGGAAATTTTAATAGAAATTCTTCTTTAGAATTATCAAAAAGATTTGCAAATGTCCACCAAAATGTAAAACAATTGATTAAAAAATTTCCTGAAAAATTTTCAGATAAAATGCAATTTACAGGAAGAACAATAAATTTTATTTCAAATTATTTAATAAAGAATATATCTCAACTAAATATAATCAATAAAGAAAATATAGCATATATTTTGACAGAAATCTTAAAAACTTTTTATTGGAATTCCTTTAATAGAAATGTTGAATTAACAAATTTTAAATATGAAACAATTTCAAAATTTAAAGAAAATTATCAAATAGAAATTATTTCAGAAGAAGAAGACATTGAAAATAATTATAAAGATTTATCACATGTAATTAAAAAAATAACATTATATTTAAATAGTATTGAAAAAAGTGACTTATTTTATTCATTTGAGTTATTAGTTAAAAATTGTGAAGCAATAAAGGTAAAAGATATTTCTAATATTATAAATCAATTTAATCAATTAATTATCTTAGCTCAAAAAAAGGAAAGTTCAATTCCTCAGAATGTATATTTCAATATTATGAGAATAAATATTATTATTAATATATTAATAGAAATACAAAAAGAAACAAAAAATTCAATATTTATGATTAAAGAAATTAGAAATATTAAAGAAATAACAATTTTTAATAAAATTGGGAAAATGTTACTTTTATCTAAAATTTTAGAAAAAGGATTGTTTAATATCCCATATATTTCTTCTTATTTTATTAGCTCAAACAAAGAAAGTTTACAATTATTATTGAACCTTATAGATGATTTTGTAGATAAAGAGGATGGAACATTCGTTATATTTAAAAAAATAATAGAACATCTAAATAGCAACCCATTATTATTTAAAATTATAAATATAATATTTCCATATTATAAAATTCAATTTAATAAAAAGAAAAGACTATCAATTTTATGGTTATCATTATTTGAGAAATTATTTGATAAAAAAATAGGATTTAGAGTTGATTTTTTATTTAAAGGGGATGTTCATTGTCAAAAAATATTTAATGAAAAAGATAAATCTATTTTTCCAATTTTTAAATTTGATACTAAATATGAAGAATTATTTCTTTCTTCAGGTGTATGTATTAATCAATTTGATAGTAAGGGTAAAAAACATAATAAAGAACTTGTTTTCAAATTCAAAGAACAAAATTATGACAAAGAAAAAACAACATTAATATTTTATGATTCTCTAGATAAAATATTAAACCAGAATATTGAAAAGCCTACTTCACAATTTTATAAGAATATATATGAATCTTATTTTAGAATTAAATCTGTTGTACCTTATTTGGAGGAATTTTTAAATAACATTTATAATCAAAGAAAAAAATATAATTTAAATATTTTATATAACCATCCATTTAATGAAAATAATTATGAAAGTAGAATTAAAAATAATATTATAGGTAATATATTTGGAATAATATATAGCTTTCCTATAGAAATTAAATCATTTATTTTAAAATATTTAAATAATGAATTTGAAAAAGAACTATATAAAATTATAAATGAAAAGCTTTCAAAATTAACTCCAAATGATTTTAATGACAATAATATAATCAATGTTTATCAAAAATTATCTGAAGAAATAAACAAGTTAACAATATTATTAATATATATTGAAGAAGAAAACATATATAAAAAATATGATAAAGATTTAAATTTATCAAATAAATTAGAGAATGATATTCTAGTATTAAAAAAAATAAAAAGTATTGTTCCAGAAATGAAAGAAATAATTGATAAATATATAGAAAAATTTAAATATGAAAAAGAAAAAATTAATGTGAAATATAATAAAAATAATTCAAATATTGTATTTAATGAAGAAAAAGAATCACTTGAAGAAAAATTAAAAGAATTAATAAAAAAATATAAAGATGTAAAACAAAATAATAATATAACATCTATTTTTAAATTATTGCAAATAAATTTAGAAAAACAAGAAAATGTAAAGAAAGAATATTTAGAAAATATTGAAAAAATAATAAATAATATAGAAGAAAATATTAATACAAAACAAAATATAAATAAAATTAAATTTCCTTATATTAAAAAAATAAAATATAAAAAAGATATAAAAGAAAAAAGTAATTTTACTATAGACTTGCTAAATGAAAGTTTTATATTATATTCTTATAAATTAAGTTTAATACAAAATTTAAAATATGATAATAAAAAGGAATTTGATAAATTTTATATTATAAATGAATTAAATAAATTCCCTGAATTCAAGAATATTTGTATAATTTTATATAATAAAATCTTGGAAAATAAGAAAATAAATGAAATATTGATTTCTAAAATTGTTAATATTTTGAATTCCTCATTAATAGTTAAAATTAGAAAATTATTGATTCCTTATGAAAAAATACCCAGTGCTTTTAATAAATTAAAATTAAAAATTAACGAATATATTCTTGGAAAAAAAATATTAAATTCTGAAATAGATTTTATTAATTCTATATCTAATAAATATAAATATAATTTAAAATTAGTATTACCAAAAATAACTCCAAATGATCTAGTTTTTTTATTTTGTAATTTAGATGATAAGGAAAATATTGTTCAAAGCGATGATAAAGATTTTATTGTAGATAATTTTGAATCTAAAAAAGAACTTTTTGAAAATTTATTAGAAGAAAACATCAAGACTAAAAGTTGCAAATTAGGAGAATGTGCAACTCAAATAATAAATATTTACTCTGAATTTCAAGAGCCGAAATTGAAAATGATACTAGATAAAATTTGTATTATGGCAAAAAATTTTGAAGATATTAAGCATAATAATATGGAATTAGATTTATCGGATTATAGATTAATGATAGAAAATAATGTTAAAAATTCAATTTTTTATAATAATTATCCACTTATTTATTTTTGGTTTATTAAAAATAAGCAATTTAAAGATGGAGAAATTTTTTTTAATTATTATCCAGAAGATGAAAAAAAAAATATTATAAAAGAGAATTATTTACCTTTTTGGTTATTTTGTATAAGAATGCATTCTTCTTTAAATTTTATCATATCTGATTATTCTTCTTTTTTAGATTATAAATTAAAATATATTATATTTCATATTATTAGTCAAAGAATACAAAGAAAACTAAAAATTGGAATTAAATGGATATATTTATTAATAAATAATAATGAAAATAATATCCAAGATGATTTTTTATATTGTATTTCTAATTTTATTAAAAATTTAATACGAGATAAAGAATTAAATGAAAAATTAAAAAATTTAGAGGAAGGAAATCCTATTATTAAAAGTATTAATAAGTATTTCAATGATTTAGTTAATTATTGCTTCAACTTCACAGACCAGAATTTTAAGCAATCTCTTTTTATATTTTTTTCTGATATTCATGGACAATTAAAAAATCAATTAATTAAAATAATTAAAGATGAAAATAAGGATTATTTAATAGGTGGACAAAACTTAATTCAATTTGTAGAAAAAATTAAAGAATGTAAAAATAATATAGAAAAAGAAAGACTAAAATTTATTGATAATTATAATATCTTAAAAAATAATATTTCATCTTATTTTAATAGAGAAAAGGATGATTTAAAAAAGACTTATAATTCTTGGATTAATATATATAATTCATTAATAAAAAAAAATATATATTATTCAAATCAGAATGATATAGGTGAACAATTAGATGAATTAACAAGCAAATTTAAGAATATTAAGCAAAAATTAATAAATTTAAATATTAAAGTAAAAGAAGAATCAAAAAATGAAAATTCAGGAAAAATTGTAATGTCAAAGATAAAATATTGTATAAAAGATTTTAAAAATCCCATGGAAACATATAATATATTTTGTGAAAACGTATTTATCTTAGAAACTAAAAAAAAAGAAGGATTTTTATATATAAATGATTATTTTAGAGATCAAAGTTTTACTTGTGAAAATATAAATAATGAAAATTTTTACCTAATTGAATGTGACTTAATTTCAACAATAATATATAAAGAGAAATCTATTAATTTTGAGGAAATTAAATCAATTACAAAAAATAAAGAATGCCCAAATGAGTCAGATATAAATATAGGAAATTTATCTGAAGTTATATATAATAATAAATTAGAATTAATTTTATTTATTCTTGATAAAATAATTAATAATGCTAAAAATGAAAAAGAATTCTTTGAATCAATAAATCAATTAGTAAGAAATGATAATATAAAAATTGATAATTTTAAGCCTCCAAATGATACTTTGAAATTAAATAAAAAAATTAAATATAATAATATTATAAAATCTCAAGCTGAAGAAAACATAATAAAAATAAATAAGGAAGTTTCTAATGCTATTTTAAAAAGTTTTGAATTAAATAAAAAATATGAAGAATACCAGCAAAAATTATATAAAAATAATAATTTTGAAATTAGCATTAATAAGGAATATTCTTTATTAAAAATAAAAAAAACAGATTTTAAAAATTATAATATTAAATTAGATCAATTAAAGAAAGATATTATTCTAGAATATAATCCAATAATATTTTATGATAATGCCACAGATACAATTAAATGTGTTTATAAAAATATTAAATATTCAAAAAAAACATTTTTCTATGATTATCATAAATATGCTGAATTAAATATTTTATCTAATTTAAATTTTTCTACAGATTTACAAATATCTACTTATGATCCTTCTTTAATAAAGCCAGCACAAAATGAATTTAAATCCAATTATATTTCAAAAATATTTTTATATCCTCAAGAAAATAATGATTTGGAAAATAAAAATATTCCTTATTCTTTTGATTTAGTTTTATCAAAAAATGCAAATCAATTATTTAGTATAAATTGCTTAATAAACATTCAATTTTCTCAATTATATATTAATTTAAGCTGTAGAGAATACCAATTATTTTATGATGAAGAAGAAAAAATTTTTAAATTTAAAGATATGGAATATCTTTTAGAAAATGAAGAAATAAATATAAATTGTTTTTCAAAAAAAGAACCTATAAATATTATACCAAAAGTCAATTTGATAAGTGATAAAGATTCAAACACTGCAAATAAACCAGATTTATCTATAGACAAAAACAATATTTTATTCATAATCAAACCAAATAATGAAATTGAAACTAAGTTAAAATTTACAGCAAATATTTTCTTCACAAATGAATTTTATACTACAATTATGTTTGATACTAAAGTTAAAAAAATAGATTTTAAATTATTAGGATATGACTATAATAAAAATAAATATACAAATGAAAATCAATATTTATACTTAAATAAATTTTATTTTGAAGAAAAAGATGAATTTATTTATGAACAATATTTATATATTATTGATGAATCTAACATGTCTCGAAAATATGAATTAAAGATAAATAATTTAAATAAATTAAAAGGTATTTATCTATTAAATTCTGAGATTGACTTGAAAGGGACCATATATAAGGAAAAAATAATAAAATTATCATTCAAAATAAATAAGGAATTAATATCTTTATTGAATGAGAGAATTGAATTTGAAATTGAATGTGTGATAAATGAAAATATTAAAAAATTGAAAATAGAAATAAGTTCTTATATAAATGATGAGCAAATAATTAAAATTTGTTATCAAATAAAACCAGGTAATAATATTAAAGAATTAAGAAATGTTTCTTATAATAAAATAAAAAATGAATTGGTTTTATTATATAATGGATTTATAAATGATATAAATTATGAAATAAATTATGATGAGCATAAAGTATATAGAATAGGCGAAAAAGAAATAATAAGTAAAATAGTCAGCTTTGACCCATTATTTCAAAAAATTGAAATAATAAATTCGACTCAATTTAATTTAGAAGAAAATAATCAAAGAAAAATAATAATGCTATATGGAATAATTGATGAATCAATTAATTGGTATCCTTTATTTAGGAATTTTAATGGAAAATTTATTGAATGGTATTCATATTATAAAGGGGGAAAATTTGAATCTGTTATAAATTTTATTATTGTGAATTATAGAAATGAATATAATAATTTTGAAAAACAAAATTTTAGTTTTAATAATGTCATTTATTTAATAAAAGTTACAAAATCAGAAAAAATAAAAGATTGTTTTGAGTTATTATTAGATTATCTTCATAAAAATGAAAAAGAGATACTAAATAATCAAATAAATAGCATAATAAAAATTGAAAAGGAAGTTGGTAACCAAGCAACTCAGGATGAATTAGATAAACAAAAAATAATATTAATATTTAAAATTTATGAGATTTTTTCTTCAAAATATGAACTAATTAAAAAAAACGATTTCAAAATTAATGAAAAAAGTTTAATGAATGAAGACTACAAAGAATATATTGAGAAATGCTTTTATGAATATTTTATTATGGATGAAGATAATATTAAAAAATATATTGAAAACCAAAATATGAAAATTAATAATGATTTTAATAAAAGTGAAAATAATACTATTTATCTTATTTCAAGATATGAAAAACCAAAAATAGAAAAGGAAAAAGAAATTAATAATTATAATCAAATTATTCAAGAGGGAGATAATGAGGAATATATTATAAGATATATTGATGATTATAAATTAATTGATATCCCTGATGAAGTGCAACAAAATGATTTTGATATTGTTTGCAATTTTTATCAAAAAATAACAGATGAAACTATTTTATTACCAAGAATAGTAAAAGAAGCAATAGAAAAATCTGATCATAAATTATTGGGAAAATGCAATTATAATTTTAATATAATGTATAATTTATATATTCTACACCAAAAACAAAATTACTCTATTTTAAGTATAAAAATAAACCAATTTAAAGAAAAGTTTATTAAATTATGTTATACCTTACAAAATTCAGGTATTGATTTTAAAGAAAATGAAATAATTTATAAAGACTTGCAAAATATAAATTTCCAAAATGCTAGTTTTATTGAATTCAAAGTAAAAGAAATTGATAAAAGAATTGAAGATATATGGAATATAAAAAAAACAAAAGAAGGCACAAATAATATTATTAATAATGAAGAGAATAATTTAAAAAATGAAGAAAATGAAGATAATTTTACAGCAAAAAGTATTGAAAGTGATGAAGAGGGATTGAAATTTAGTGAAGAAGAAAAAGAAGAGAAAGATGAAAAAGAAAAAGAGTCCAAAGATAATAATCCAAAAATAATAGAAGCAAATAAAGAAACAAACATTGAATATATAGAAACAGAAGAAATTAAAACCGATAAATTTGGGGTAAAAAATGAAGGCAATAATGTTAATGATGAAAATGAATTTGATTCTAAATTTTTAAGATCTCAAGGATATACAATTGATGAAGATTCTGAGGAGAGCAAGGCAAAAATTCTTAAAATTAAACAAGAAATATTCGATAATTATGATGTTAGTGAAATAGATGGTATTAATAGATGTATTATCCAATCTAAGCAATTAAATTATATTAGTCCAATTTCAATTAAAAAATTCGAGGGATATGTAATACCTAAAGATTCTGTCAATTATCTTAATAAATATATACCAATTGAGAAATTATATAAGGAAAGTATATATTTGGCACAATATTTAATGTATAGAATAATTAATTCATTAAAAAAAATAGCATTAATTTTAATAAAAAATGTGTAACAATTTTACTAGATTGTAGTGTTTATATTATGCCTGATAAAAAAATAGCAAACATGATAATTTTATGTGCAATTACAATGGTTTTAAATAGTTTAAATATTAAGTATTCAATTGGATTATTTGGTGAAGAAGAATTTAAAATAATAATGAAACAATTTAATGAAGAACATTCTATAATAACCTTACAAAAAGTATATGAATGCTTAATGATGAAAAGATATAGAACAAATTTAGCTTCAGTAGTTTATTTCTCTAAAAAAAATTTAAATTTTGTAGGAGAAAAAAATAAAAATAATCTTAGCTTTTATATAAATCATCCTGAACAAATTGTATATATAATAACTGATGGCTTGGATGAAGAATTAAAATGCTTACATCAATGGAAAAGCATAATTAAAAGTGATTCAATTAAATATGGTTTTATTTTTAATCAACCAAATAAAATAGAAGAAGTAATAAAAAATAATGAAAAAATAATTAATCGAAATAATAGAAATAATTTTTCAATAATTAGAGATTATGATATTATGAATGAAGATAATATATCTAATATTTATGATGATAATTTTAGTATATTATCTGAAAATTCTATTTATGATAATACTTCTAATTATTGTGCTGCAGTTCCTATAAATAATAATAATTATGATGAAGAAAATATTGATGAAAATGATATAAAATTAATTATACAAATGTGGAAAAATTTTATCGAACAAAATAATTCATTATATCTTAGAACAACTTTAATAAATAGTAAAGATGGAAAATTAGATGATAAATCAATGAAAATTCTTTCATATGATTTCGCTTATTTATTTTCTAATTCAACTGATAAAAATGATGATATTGATAGAATTACTTTTGAATTTAAAAAAAATGAACCTATTTATTTAAGCAATTTCGATTTCGTTAATAATATTAAATATAATTATAGGATTAATGAAAAATCCTATGTTAATACAATAAATTTAAAAATACAACAATCAAATAAAGTCGAAGAAATATCCTTTAATAAATATTCTTGCATTAATGAAATTAAAGGTAAAATATTAAATTGTTCAATATTATCAAATACATTAAAAAATAGATTTGATAATTTTATATATAATACATTTTTTTCTGATTCTTCTGATGATGTATATACTAGAAGAATTTTGGAATATATTTTTAGTCCAAATAAAGCTTCTCAAAAAATATTGTCGACAACAGGAACTGAAATAGATATAAACGCATTTTTCCTACATTATTTAAGTAAAGATCCAGAACCATTATTTTATTTAGAAGAAAAAGGAGGATATATAAGAAAATATTCTATTAGTATTATAATTGATATTTCTAAATCTGTAATGAATGAATTAAATAAAGTGCATTCTTTTTCTATAATTAAAACATTTTTCAAATTTTTAAGATTCATTGATATTCCTTATTTAGATATAATTATTGCTACAAATGGAAATCCAATTATTTTATGCTGTGGATTATCATCTAGAAAAGTATTATCTAAAGAAAGTGATTTTTGGATTGGATTAATATATTGTTTATGTAATCCAAAAGTTAAAACTTATTTATCGCCTTGTATTGATATTGTTTATTATTTAAATATGGAAAGAACTGATTATACTAATTTTTTATTTGTTTTAACAGATGGGTTATTCGATGAAAAAGAAAGTAATAATATATTAGAAAATATTTCAAAATGTATTCTATATAATATTAAAGTTTTTGGTATTGGCCTTGGATTTTATCCATATAATATAAATTCATTATTTCCTAAAATTGTTTATTCAAAATCCCCAGATAAATTATTTAATGCTATATCATATTTCTTTGATAAAAATATAGATGTTAATACAGAAAAATTAACTCCTTTATTAAGAGATGTATCATCGAATTTCTCAAATATAATTAAAAATCTTTTGAATAATAAAGATAATACAATTACTAGAATAAAACAAATATTACAAAATAAATTTGTTATTAATTATCATTTATATGATAATTTCAATGAGCCTATAGATATTAATCAAATGAAAAACACTTTTGATGCCTTAAATGATCCAAGAGTTCAATTATTAAAAAAAAATTCATTAAGACGCCAAAAAATATTAATTGTAATGCTATGGACATATGAATTAAATCCAAATGAAGAAAATCCTCGAATAATGCCAGGTAATTTATTTGAATCAGGAATACCAAATCAGCCTGTAGATTATTATCATCCTCAAATAAATAAATACTGTGTTGAAACAGCTTTACAATATTTAGGTGCAGAAATTTATGTAGTTACAAATTATAAAGATGCCAATTATGAATTACTAAAAAGAATAGAAGGAAAATGCCCTTATTATTGTGTTTGGTTAATCAGTGGCTTTGATAAATGTAAATTACCAGATAAAGATGCTGATCCAAATTTATTAGATGAATTTATGAATATAATTCATTTATATACTTCTCAAGGAGGGTCTTTGGTTTTATTTGGGGAAAGTGATCCATTATTTTTCCAAGCTAATTTATTTTTACAAAACCACAAATTTCCAACAGAATATGGACTTGAAAATACATTTCTTAGGCTATATGGAAATCATTTTGGAAAAAAGATATTAAAAGCAGACTACACAGGACTTTTACTTAATAATCAACTATTTAGTGCAAAAGAAGAAATAAGTTATCCAAATAATAGAAATAATATAGAGTTTAATAATCCTGCAATTGAAAGGCCTAATTTAGGAAATAATTTAAATGAAATCTATGAAGGAGAAACAATATCATATGCACAAAATTCATATATATATCCATTTACTAAATTTGCAGTTGATTCTGAAGGAGGAATAAGTATAGCGATTTATATGGGAAGAAATGGACATGGTGATGTTATTGTGGATGGAGGTTTTACAAAATTATTTTTAGGTATGCAAGAAAAAGGAACTTTTCTTTATTTAAAAAATTTGGCAGCTTTTACTTCTAGAATTGAATGTAATTTTAATAAAGTAGTAAAACCAAAAGCAATAAATTATACAGAAAAAGTAGTGGATGCACCAATAAAAACTTATAAAAGAAATATAATAATTATTGATAGTCAAATTAAATTATATAATTTATATTATGTTAAATATAAAGTTAAAAAAGAATATGCCAATGGAGATATTATTTTTATAGCTAATTCAAGAAATTATAAAATTAGTATTAATGATTTAGAAAATATGAATTCTTTTATTCCAGATTTAAGTTTTGATAATGATCTAATTATTAAAGAAATCAATAATTTGGAAGATAATTTATATGATAATATTTATATATTAGATATTGGTGAACAACAAAAAGATAAATTTAAATTAGGAGATTTATTATTAATAGGGCATAAAATAAAATATTATTATCACATAATTCATTGTTCTTTAAACTATTATGATGAAATATATGATATAAAAAAAATAAAAACTTTAAATCAAAAAATATTTGATATAAACTCATTTAATGAAAATTTTAAAGAGTTAAGAAATTATGTTTATGGAAATCTTCTTTCGGAAGATGAACAAATAATTGGAGAAATAAAACAAATTTTATCAAAATTAGAGTATTATTTAGATTCAAAAGAATCAAAAATTAAGTATAATATATTAAAAGTTTGTTTAAGCCTTGTTAAATGTAGTTCAACTTTGCCAATTGCTGCTAATAAATATAGTAAATAAAATAATACTTTAATAAATCAAAATTAATTAAACTATATAATTTTTTATTATTATTGTTATACTTAATATGAGATAAATATCATATTAACATGGGGATTGGGGATTGGGGATTGGGG
>JAJMZT010000009.1:0-17792 GCA_023807265.1 Metadinium minorum
CCCAATCCCCAATCCCCAATCCCCAATCCCCAATCCCCAATCCCCAATCCCCATTTCATAGAAAATTCTGATATATTTTTCTTTTAATAATATTTTTTTTTATTAAAATTATTCATATAAATTAATTTTATACATAAGCAGCAGCATTAATTCCTAAATTTTCAATCTCAACAGTAGAGTAAAATTTCAATACCTCTATTTTCTCTTGGAATAATTTCAATTTTTCTTCATCATTATTAAGCTCTTCACTTATTTCATTTTCAATTCTTTCAATTTCATTTTTAGTATTAAATTCAGATATTTGGAGTGAATAATCAAAATAAGAAAATAATAAACTATTTCTAATATTTTTATAATTTTTCATTAATCCATCATATGTCTTAATATTTTCAAGATTATTTAATGTATTAGAGATAAAATCATTTGTGATATTAGTGCTTGCCTCAGGCAATAATTGAAAAGACCTCTTATCATATGGAATTTTTTTGCATGATAAAATATAATCCATTAGTTTATTTTCATTTCTAGAAGAAAACCCATCAGAAAAAATTTCTATATAATAATTTTCTTCAAATAAGTCATTACATTCTTTAATAATATCATTAGCAACTAGTTTAATATTATAATTATTATTTGGATTTGGCTTCAAATTTCTGCTTTTCATTTCTTCTAAATCAATTTTTTCCTTTCCATTTTCAGTGTTAACAAAATAAATAATATTATTAAATTTTGAATATAATTCTTCTTTTATTATATCATACATATATGTTTTATCATTTTCTGTTACTTGATCATTTACATCAATAATATAAATTTTTCTTTGATAGTTTTTCCAAAAATATTTTTTAGTTAAATCTAATTTATAGTCTATAGGTTCAGGCTTCCATGTTTGAGGATTTTTTCCTTCATTCATTAAAACGTCACATCTTGATGTTAGAGCACTCAAATTTCTGATATATCTAAATGTTCCTTCTTCCTCCATTTCTATAAAGCATTTTGTAAATCCACAATCTATAACAACATCCCCATAATTTTCTCTTCCATAATATATCATTATAGAAATTCCTCCTTCAGAATCTTTAGCAAAAGGAACAAAAGGATAAATAGGATTTTTATATCTCAAAAGATGATGATATCTTTCCATAACTTTTCGATGAGATAATCCAAACATACCAAAAATCTTATACATTTCATCATTATTTTCAGCTGCATATGATACTGTTATTCCTTCATAAATTTTAATCAAATTCTGACCAATGTTTGGCCTCTTTAGGTGTGTAATTACATCATTTTTTGCATTAAACCTTTCATTGTCTTCTAATAATCCTGAAAGATCTCCTATTAATGTTTTTCCTCCTTTATGAGACCCTTTTATTTGAAAATGAGCTCTTATTTTTTTACTATTAAATTCATTTTCTCTTTCTAAATCATATTCTTCATCTTTTTCATTTTTTTCTTCATCACCTTCTTTCTCTTCATTTTCTAAATTATTATCAATATGATTTTCTTCATTATAATTATAATTTATTTTGTTGATATTATCATTATGCTTTTCATCTTCTTCATCATCTATTTTATCTTCTTTTTTTGCAATAATTATTTTATTTAGATTTTCTTCTTCATCATCTATTTTATCTTCTTTTTTTGAAATAATTATTTTATTTAGATTTTCTTCTTCTTCATCTTCATCTTCTTTCTCTTCTTTCTCCTCTTCTTCTTCTACATCTCCTTCCTCTTCTTTCTCTTTTTTCTCCTCTTCTTCTTCTTCTTCATCACTTTTTTTCTTTATTTCATTAATATTTTTATTAACATTTTCTTTTTTAGAAATATAATTCATTAAATTTAATATATTTTCAAAAGATTTTTCTTTTTGTTCATCATAATCATAATCAGTTTTTTTTATTTTTGATTCATTAATACTTCCTTCATCTTTGCTATCTTCGTCGTCATCATTATCATCTTTTTCTTCAAAATCAACTGGAAACTCTGCATTTTCAAGGAATAAGTTAACTTGGTAGTAAAGAGGGTCTCCATCTGCAAAGAAAACAATAGAGCCTCCATGTGACCAAAAAATATCAATAACTTTCATAAACTCTCCTATTAAATTTGGATCAGATTTAGGATTTGGAATTACAGCTTTTTGAGGACCACACATTATCCAAACCGAATTATAATCACATTTATTATCTTTATTTTTTTTTGTTAATTCTTTTATTGCATTTTCATAATCTAGAACCACAAAGATTTCTAAGCCAAAAATATTTACTGCTGATTCAACACATATTTTGTTTGCTTCTAATTCTTTATTTTTTAAATATTCATTCATTTTTCCTGTTCTGAATAAATTCCCTGGAATTACTTTAGGATTTTCTTTAGAGGGATTTAAATCAAAGCTCCATAACATAACAATTAATATTTTTTTACCTTTAAGATAATTTTCTTTTATCATTAAAGTTTTTTCACTTTCTATTGGGTTTATAGCTTCATTTAAATTAGTAAATTGATTTTCTAAAAGAATAGGTTTATTAAAAAATTCAAAAGTTGTATAGTTTACTTCTATTTTTTTTATTTCTTTAATCAAATTATTGAAATATAATTTTTTATTATTTGTTAATGCTTTAATTACTTTTTGTAAATCCGAAATTTTAGCTGGATATTCAAAACCAATCATTTTTTCACTCGTATTTGTATGAATTTGTTCAAAAAAACCAGAAAGTCCTAATAATAGATTTGATGGATCTATAGTATAGATTATTTTTTCGAAAATATTTTCTATTCCAATGGGGTAGGAACCTATTCCTATTCCAATTATATTAATATCAAGTTGATTGCAATAATGTAACTGTTTTCTAATATATACTTGCTCACTTCTTTCCATTAGACCATCAGTTAAAACAAATAGCATTTTAGTATATTCATTTCTTTCTTTGTTTATATTATAAGCTAAATTTAAAGCTGATGATAAATTACAACCATAATATGGATTTTGCAAATGTTCAAATAAGCCTATCCATAATGGTGATTCTTTTCTTAAACATTTTGGTGATTCAACATCTGAACATAAAATAATGGGCGATTTATCAGTTGTTAGAATAATATCAATTTTTGAAATATCTAAATATATTAAAGGACTCAATAATTCTCTTATAACTTGAAAAGAATGAACTCTTGATATATCCCCAAAACATGAAATAGAATTATCTATTATAATTGAAACAGAATAATGTCTTTTCATTTCACCTGTTTCTTCCCAAAAAATTTTTGGTCTTGGCTCTTTATTTAATATGCTTATGATTAAAGAAACAATATCTATTTCTGAGCCAGAAATTGATAAAACTTTTTGAGATGCCTTATTTTTTTTGAAAATTTTTTCTAAGCTTATTTTATCAATCTCTGTATATTTAAGAATAAAATCATCCATTAATGACTTGAATTTTGATTCAATCTCATAATTTACAATTCCTTGACATATTTGACCTAATTTATTTTTATCTAGAATATAATTTTTGTTTATAATTATTCCTTCATAAGAATCTTTCAATGGGTAATTCTTGATGTAAATCTGATTTTCTTTGGTTTTGATTCCTCTTTCTTTAAATGAAATATTTTTCAAAGATTCTATGGAATTTAACTTTATTTTATCTTCTGAAAAAGATGGCTCATAATCAATAAATTCAGTAATTTGTTCTAAATTATCTCTTTTATTAGCAATTAAATCCCTTAAAAGAAAGGCTAATTGATTATAAAAATTTATGTTTTGTTCAATATCTATTATATTTACAATAACTTTTGATTTGGCTTTTTTAGATTCATTAATGAAATTATCCCATAATTTTTCAATTTCTTCTTTATCTTTTAAGTTATCAAGATCTGGTTTATAAAAAATAAATCCAAATGAAATATCTGGATCATTAAATATTATCTTATTCCATTGTTTTGTTAATTTTAGTTCTTCGTCCAATCCATCTGTAATCGTTATTATAATTTTTTTTGGATGTTCATTATAAAATATTGGTTTTTTCAATTCGTCTTTTGGTTTATATTCTTTAGAAAACATATAACTTTCTTTTGCGAATTTTTGAGAATTTGCTAAATTATCTCTAAATCTTCTTATCATTAGGCATTCAAATACTTTTTCTAATATTTCGAAAGAATGTGGCTCCTCAAATTGTTTCAATATAATTTTATATTTTCCATCCGCAACTACAGCAATACCATATGGAATTTCTAATAAATGTAAAGTAATTGCATAGGCAGATAATATATAGAAATTAAAAACCTTTTTTTTTGGATTTATATAGCAGCTACTATCAATTAGTAATATGGCACAAGTTTTAGGAAATAATATATCAGCTTTAATTTCAGGTCCTATTATTTTTGTTACCTCATTAAAAATTTCATTAGCTAATTTTAGTAAATGATCAGATAACATCAAAACAGGGAAATAGAAGGCATTTTTATGAATAAGGGAATTATTAATAGGTAAATAACCTTTAGTATTTAATAAAGACAACTCATTATCTTCATCAATTTTATCAATTTTTTTTACAACCCATTGAATTGCATTTTTATCTGAAAATTCATAATTTTCAAATTTATCTTGATTCATTTGAATTGTCTTGGTCACACTTTCATTTATCTCATACCCATAATTAATGTCTTGAATTACATTTTCCTTTTGATTTTCTTCAGGATTATTTTTTTCTTCTTCTTCTAATTTTTGCTTATATTCTTTATTTCCCAATTTAATATTTCTAAGAGAATCAGATTTAATTATCTTTTGATAATTCTTGAAAAAATTATTTTTGTCTTGATATTCCTCTTCCTGTTCTATTCTATTTTCATCTTCATCATTATTATTAAAATAGTTATTATCAAAATTATTAAATAAATTCTGTGAAGGATTTACTTCATTAAATCTTCCAGAAAGGAAATTGGCGGTCTCATATTTAGATAATGATATATTATTCATTTCATCAATGTTTCCTTCTTGTTCTTCAAAATCTTCTTTTTTATCTTCTATTTCTATTTCAATATCTTTTAATTTCAATAATTTCTCATTTTTTATTCTTGGAATATTTAAATTTATTTGATTAGGATTAATAATATAGTCATTTTGAATTCTGTCAATAGATGATGATTCTAATTCATTAATATGGAATAAATCATATAAAGTAGAATTTTTAATTTTAAAATTAGCTTGATATAATCTTTTAACTAGTGAAATAAAACTACTTTTAAATTCATTTATTTTATAATTTAAAAAAGAATTATCTTTTTCATTAAATGGAAATATTTTAAAATATTCATATATAGTACAAAATATTTTTTCTGCTTCTTTTAATTTTTTATTGTTTTTTGAAATTATTGAAGAATGAATAAAAAGAGGTAAAACTCTTATAATTTTAATGCATTGAGAATAAAAATCTTCTATATCCTTAATTGACATTGTCCCTTTAGGCCTTTGAATTTTAGGAAGATCTAAAATAAAATTATTAGAAACAACATCATTATAATCTCTCCTTAGATTAATCACTTTTTTTTGATTTGAATCTTCATTTTCAGTTTTTAATTTTAAATAGTCTTCATTAGTTAAAATTCCTAAATTTTCTATACAAAAATAAATATCTTCTTCTAATGCAATATTATTTTGTTCATTGTCAAAAATTATTTTTTCATCAATTTCTTCATATTTTTGCAAATTAGAATTATTAATATTTTCATTTATAAATGTCACATCAATTTTTTTTCTGAAACCATTAACCAATGATATAAAACTTAATTTAGGGATTTCATTTAAAGGATAAAATCTTTTATTAATATTTATTTTTATTGATAAATAGAAATTGTTATAGATTTTATTTGTTTTTATTATTTGTTCTTCATTTAATATTTCAAAAAATTGACCAAATTTATTATCTAAAGATATTGAACTATCATAATATTTATCCTTAAATTCATTTGGAAATGAAAATTTAATATAAACATTAAAAATATTATTTTCTTCTAATTCATTCAAATTATATTTTATGATGCAATTTTCTTCTTTAAATTCTTTAGTTCTAGAATCATAAAACATTAGTGAATAATCAAAAGGCAAAATATTTGAATCAATGAATATTGGAATTTTAAAATCATTTGAATAATATATATTTATGCATATATTCATTTTAGATTTCTTAGTTTCATTATTTGGTAATATTATTATAATTTCACATTTATTTTTTTCTTCATTTTCTCCATTTTCAGAATTAATGTGAATTTTTGGTGCAAAACTATTATTATCATTTAATCCTTCTATTTGGACAAGTGGCTTAATTAATTCCTCCATTTTAGATTCTGTTGGCTGCAAAGTAAAGGAAATTTCTTCATAAGAATAAAGATTATTACTTATATAGAAATAATTATTTTTCATAACTAACTTTTTATTTTTAGTTATAAATTTTAAAATAATAGGAATTAGTTCGAATTTTATAGTGATAGGAAGAATCAAACCTTTTTCTGCTTTATTTTTTTCTTTATCTTTATTTATTATTTGGGCTTTTATCTCTAAACTACATTGAATAAAATGAATTTCTTTAAAGCTTGAATTATTTTTTATTTTAGGTATTTGTATTTCAATTTCAATTGGCTTATTATAATCTATAATTTTATTAAAACTTATTATATCCTCTGGGGAATCATATATATAATCTTGATTATTTCTTTGAAATTTATCATTAATAATGTTTATTAATAAAGGAGAATTGCTAAAAGTAATAATTCTTATTTTATATGGCTCTGAATATAAACTTGGATAAATTGGCCCAATATGTGTATTTATATTTCTAAAACAACAAGAAACTTCATTGGTTTGCGAATCAACATTGATAATTGGTATAGATAAACAGCTTTTTTCAGTTATTTCTGAAAAATCAACTAAATCATTAATTATAATATTTTCGGGAATTTCTCTTAATTCATAATCTTTCTTTAATATTTTATTAATCTTTTTTCTAATTTCTACTCTATTAAAATCAATGAAAAAAGAATTTGAGACTAAATTTAAATCATGTAATATTTGTTCCAAAATTTTTTTTATTTCCATTAAATAATTTGATATTTCTTCACATTTTGAATCATCACTAAATTTAACATAGCATAAATAAAGGAAATCATTTATATTTTTTTTATTTTCTTTATTATTTAAAGTCAAATTTGAAATAATATCTTGCTTATTTAATAATTTTATTAATTTTTCTTTTAACTCTCTTAAAATATTTTTATGTCTATTAAAATTCTGATAAAATTTATCTAAAGGAATTTCATTTCCAAAAAGTAAAGAAACATTATTAGTGTTATCATAATTGAATTGTATTTCTATTCCATCTTTTAATTGTAAAGAATTTATAGAAATATTTATCTCAGTTTTATATATTTGTTTAAAAATAAAATTATTACTTTTATTCTTAAAAATAATATCATTTAATTGATCTGGAAAAATATAAAATATTCCTGAATTTCCTTCAATTTCATCGATTATTAAGTCATCACTTAAATTAGTAATAATAATATTATTATTATTTTCAAACTTATAGGATATTTTAATTAATTCAATTTTATCATTAGTATTTAAAAAAAAATTATTGTATTTAATTAAATCTTCTTTTAATTCTAATAATTCCTTTATTTTATTTTGAATATCATTTGTAATATTTTTTACTATTTTTATTTCATCAAACAATTTATTATATTTAAATATAGAATCTGTAATATATTTTAATAAATTCTGCTTTTTTTCTCTATTATGTATTTGATTTAATTCTTTATAATCTTCATTTTTTATTTTTAATTGATATTCAATTTTTTCTTTTAATTCATTTTCTTTAAAATTTTCTATTTTTTCTAAATTATTAATTAAACGTTCAATAATATCTTTTTCATTATTAATTGTTTTTGAAATATTATCAATAATATCATTATTTATTTTGTTAAATAAATATTTATGAGGATCTTTAAAAAACATTATAATATCATCATTATTTGTATCTGTGTAATAATTAATTAATGAATTATCTATAAATAATTTATTTATCATATTTTCAATTAATTCATTCAAAATTTTGTTAATTTGTTCAACAAAATAAGGTTCATTATTTGTTTTTAAGTATTCATCTTTTGATAATCTATATAAAAAAATTTTTATTTTTTCATATAATGGTTCGTAATATTTTGAGTTATAATTGCTACAAATTAAATTTAGCCACTGAATTCCTATTTTTCTAAGATTTATTCTTTTTTTTAATTCTCTAGATAAGTAATTCTGTATTTTTTGATCAATTATTTGAGAAAAATAATTTTGCTCTTTTGAAATTATACTTTCCAACGAAGAATAATATCTTAAGCATAATAACCAAAATGGAATGAAAAAGCTCTTATTAATATTTTTTATATTTTCTTTATAATTGAAAGAAATTTGTGCTTGCTCATTAAATTTATACTCTGTTAAGAAAAAAACTAATGATGGATATCTATTAAAAATTTTTTGAATATCTAAATATTTACAATCTTCTAGATATTCTATAAAATCAATATCTTCTAAATTAAATTCATTTTGGCTGCTTATTATTTTTAATTCTTCTTCATCATATAAATTGCTTAAAATATTACATAATTTTATTATATGGATTTTACTTTCATTACTTTCATCCTTTAGCAATTGTTTTTTTAAATTTATGATAAATTCTTTTTGCTTTTCATTATAATTATAGCTTTTATATTTAAGTTTATCAAATATTATTCGGGAAATATTATTTAGGCAAGAAATAAAACTTTTTATATCGTTTGAAGTTATTTCTATTAAATTTAATTTGCTTATATCTTTCAATATTTCACGACTTAAATCAATTTCTTGAATTAAATAACCATTTATTGGGTCTGAATCACTATTAAAATCTACAAATAAAAATATAAAATCCATTCCAATAAATTTTGGGAAAATAATCTTAAAATTAGAATTATATCTAAATGAATATTTCTGAATAATATATTTAATTTCATCTGTATCAATATTTCTATTAATTAAATTATTAAAGTAATTAAACATTTCTTTTATTATTTGAAAAGATATAATATTTTTTTTTTTATTATAGCATTCTAATTTTTTTAAAACAAAAGAATTTAAAATACTGTTTAATATCATTTTATGATGTGAATCAATTCCGCATTTTTCATCAATTTGATTAAAAATATAATTAGAAGCATTTCTCATTTCATCATATTTAGATAGTTGAATTAATATTTTCAAATTATTATTATTATCTGAATTTTCTAATTTATCTAAAATTTGTTTTATTTCAGAATATTTTATAAGGCAATCAATAAAAATTATATGCTTCATAAAATCATTATTTAAATTATTCTTCTTATTTAAAAGAATTATTTTTGGCCATTTTATATTTCCTTCCTTTACTATTTCTAAATCATTAATCATAGAAAGATTTTCCTTCCAATTTTGTAATTTATCATTAGAATCTTTTTCATTTTTTAAAATAGAAATTTTTTTTTTAATACTTTCAATTATTATTTTATTATCATCATTTTGATTATTATCTAGATAATTATTGATTTCATTTATCATATTTTCTTTTTCTATTCTATTTTGATTTTCCAAATTTATTCTTTCTATTTCTTGTTTTTTTTTATCTAAAACAATAGAAAAATCTTTAAAATTGAGATTTTTAAATTTTTGTATAATTTCTTCCAAATTATATTTTGCCCTTTCTATTTTTTCTATTTTTATATTTCTATCTTTTTGAGATATGCTTTCATAGTCAGTATCATCTTCGAATAAATCAATATTGTTTTTAAAATAGTTATTCAAGTTTCTAATTAATTCAGAAAAGTTTATATAATCAATTTCTAATAATTTCTCTTCTAACTTATCTAGAATTAATTTAAAAATATTTTTTTCAGTTTCATTAAAAAATTCACTCATTATTTTGGCAAATATCTCTTGATAATTAAAATGTAATGATAATATTTTTATTATAGGTGGTATCTTATTATTATTATCTGATATAAAGCATCTCTCAATATAAGTAGAACTTTCCTCTTTAAATTTTTCATATAATAATAACATTTCTTCTTTTCCAGAGATTATTTTATCTTCAAAATCATCAATTTGTTTTGATGTTGGTATATATGTTTTTACATCTGAAAATTCGAGCAAAAATTGATAAAAGTCATATGTCTCATCACTACTAATTTCTTCAATTGAATATTTTTCCAATTTTTCCTTTCCTTCTGTGTCCAAATAATTAAAATAACTACTTTTTGCCAAATAAAAACCACTTGATTCATTAAAAATAAAATATGGATTTATTATTGAATTGCTTTTATTATCATTATCTTTGAAACTATATATTTTATTATTTATTTGAATTGTAAAATGTATTTTATTTTTCCAATAAATATAAAATAAATTTATCCATAATATAGAAATACTTTTATCTTTTTCTTCTTTTCTTTTTATTCCATTTTTGTTGATTAATTTTTTAAAAGGAAATAATAGATATAATTTTTCAAATAAATATCTAAATCTATAAACAATATTAATTAGAATTTCAAAATTTTGCAATGTCTGGTATTGAATAAATTCAAAAATATAACAAAGTAAAAACTCTGGAGTTATTTTTTCTGTAATTATATATTTGTCTTTTAATAAATAATTGTATAATAATAATTTAGAGCATGCTTTTTGTAAATTTTTATTACCTTTCTTTAATAATATTGAATCACTTATGATTAACTTTAAATCAGAAGATTTTAAAGAATTTAATTCGTTTTTAATTTGCTCTAATATAATTTCTAAATTTAGAAGTCCTGAAAAATCACCCATTATTATTCCTTTTTTTTCTGAAATATTAATTTTCTTATTTAAATTTGAAATTTGTTTTAGAATTCCATTTAAATGTTTTGATTTAATTGTAAGGCATTTATTCCAAAAATTAGATAAATGAAATTTATTTTCGTCATCATCATCATCTTCTTCTTGGGAATTTAGTAGCAATTTAACTTTATCTATTTCATCATATATATCTTTATATAAATTTGATAAATCGTCTTCTCCTATTTCAATATTAAATTTTGGTATTTCACAAAAAGTGCTTATTATTTGATTTTTGAATATTTTATATTCTTCTAAATTATTTGAGGTATTAAAAGAATTGTAATAATAATGCTTAAAAGTAGATTTAATTACATCACTTAAATACTTATCATTAATATTCTCACTTTTTCTCATTTTATTTTTATCTAAACAGGTTATTTCATTTACTATAAAATTAATGGTCCTTCCAGTAAAATCATTTTCACAAAAGTTTTTGGTTTCTCCTAATTTATCTTCATTTATTCTTTTTTTGCAATATTTATGAATATTAGAAAGTCTACCTGAGATTTCTTTACACAAATTTAGTGGATATTTGACATTTTTTAAACTTCCATAATAAATTTTTGCTGAATATTCTGGAGTTGAATCAACTTGTGGTAAAGTAAAGACGACACATTTACTAAATAAAGAAGAATTTATTTTTGTCTCGGTATTATAAGGATTAAAAGTAAAAAATATTCTAAAGTGTTCATTTATATTTTCTTCCGGATTAGAATTATTCCTTTTATAAGTTATTTCTTTTGTACCTTTTATTATTTTTAACTCAGGATTATCTCCACATAATGGAATTAATTTTTCTATTATTTCAATTGGAGCTGATTCGATTTGCTCAACAAGAATCCAATAGCCCTTAGTTAATGCCTCGCATAAAGGAGACATTTGTGGTTCAAATCTTTTAGTTAATGATATTTTATCTTTAATTTTAAGATATATTTCTTTGGCTTTATTATAGTTTTCATTATTTTTTTCAATTTTTTCAAAATTTTTACATAAATCATTAAATGTGTTAGGATTCCATTCATCATTTTGTTTGTCATAATTTACCAATTCTGATAATTCTTTACATAATCTGGAAATTTCTTTATTATCTTCTTTTGTTAATTTTTTAATCATTGATTGACCGAAAAACATTGTAGGACTAATATCTTTATTCATTTGATAAATATAAAGTTGCTTTCCTAGCATATCTGCAAATAAGTTAATTAAATGGCTTTTTCCAGAATTAGTGTTTCCTTGTAAAATTATAGAGCAATGAGAAAAAATAGAACAAGATAAAAAAAGCAAACAATGCTTTTGAGGTTTTGTTAAGGTTCCAATTCTTCTCTTTATATCCTCCTTATCTATTTGTTTCGATTTTATTATCTTAAATTCAAGAGAATCTGAAGATTGATTATGATTATGATTTATTTCATTTTCTTCTATTTCTATTCTAAATTTTTCATCTTCAATATAAGAAAAACTAGGAATAAAATTAAAAGCATTAAATTGTAATTTTTTTATGATTTCTTCAATTTTATCATTATCTGTATGCCTATAAACAAAAATAAATTGAGAAATGATAGTTATATCTAATTTAGAATAAGTTTTATCACGAAATGCAATAAATTTATTTATATCATTTAATGATAATGGATTATAATTAGATGATGTATAATTATTTTGTATTTGAGTTGCCATAAGAAATTTATCTTCAAAATAATTTGATTCAAGTTTGTAAATTTTATTTTTGAATTTAGAGGTAATAATTTTATGTATATCCAACCCATTTGGATTTTGAACAATGAAATATATACAAGACCTTAATAAAAATTTTGGAAGGCTATTTCTATTTATTTTACCATTTTCTGAATCAAATATACCAAATAAATAAGGAGGAGTATCATTATTTTTTTTTTTATTTTCTCCATTTGGCAATAATATGTTTTCCTTGTTATCATCAAATATATTTTCTAATATTTCAAATATTCCAGGAGAGGCTTTATTAATATTATGGAATATAATAGCATATTTTTCCTTATTTGCGTTTATTATAGCTTTTAATAAATCTGTTTGAATAAAATCTACTTTTATAACATTATTTTTTGTTGTAGCAGTAATTTTCCCTAGGAGCTCTTCTTTTTTTGTATTCTCCGATAAATAAATATTAATAATGTTATTGTTATTAATGTTTAATAATCCCAATAAATATTTTAATGCAGTTTTTTTCCCTTGCCCTTGTTCTCCTTCTAATATTAATGGAATATTTAATCTTATAGAAGTATGAATGATATCAATATTTTCACAAAATTGTTCTGTAAAGGCTATGTCTTCTAATATATTATTATCATTAGCATCAGATTTCTCAATATACATATGAGTATTTTTAGATTTTATAGCTGTTTTCCCATCTATAATCACCTTTTCTAAAATAGATTTATCTTCTTCATAATTCCAAAGATATTCCTTTAATTTAAATAAATTTCTAAACTTCCTGAATTTATTACTTTTATCAGTCCTAAATTCAAAAAGTCCTTTGAATATATTATATAAAATAATTTCTGTAAAATCTATATTTTCATCAATAGTATATTTTTTTTTTAATTCTGATATAATATTAATAATTTTAATTTTTTGTGCTAAAGTAATTGTTATTTGTAATAATGATTCAATCTTATTAAATAATATTATTAAATGATCAATTTCTTTTTCTTGGTTAAGCTTCATATTAATTATTATTTTTTCCTCTTCATTATTATAGCTTTCCACATTAATTACAGTAAATCTTGATAATATTGCCTCTGATAGCTTGTTTTCATATCCGCTATTAGCTGTGGCCAATATACGATTCTTTTTTAAATTATTAAAAAATGATATTTCTTTATTTTCTTCATTAGTAAATGTATCATAAATATCTTCAACTAATATTATTTTTTGTTCTTCAGTAAAAAATTGATTAAATCTTTCAAGAACATCGGAGTATAAATTTGATATATTTTTTAAGACAAAAGGTTTATCCTTAAGTAATGCATCAAGGATAAAGCCTGGCTTAAATGCTATTATATAATCAGAAAATAAATCTTCTTCTTTATTATTATTAGATATTTCTCCGCGGTTATCAAATAATATTTTTATAAATTTATTAAATGCATAGTTAAATCCTTTTAATCCTTCTTTTAGATTAAATATTTTTTTTTCTAATTTATTATTATTATATTTTTCAAATAATTCATTCATTTTATTTGATTTTCCACAAATATAGCATAAATATTTAAAATAGAAAAAAATAGCTTCTTTTTTATCTAACACTACTGGCCCACCTAATAGTTGATCTACCTTTGTTTCTTGATTTAAATTAATTATTTCTGGTTTGACTTGTAAAAGAGTTTCACATAAAAAAGTTTTGCAACTCGTTTTTCCTAAGAATAATAAAGATTCATCATCTGAAGATATAACAGCATTGAATAGAGGGTTTAAAAAATTTAATAATTTAACCAATGATAAAATTCTTTTTTGCATCTTACTAGTAAACATAAAACTTAAATTGACTTTACATAAACCTTTTTGTAAAAATTTTTCGCCTCCTTCATTAATCATATTTAAATTATTTTCAAAATAGCAAGATAAATCTTCTTTGTTATTTAAATTAAATACTTCATTAATTAAATCAATTAATTCATTTTTAATATCAAGTATATTTTGCCTTCTTAATTTAGATAAAATATAAAAAATTACATTATGATAAGATTTAAAACCTATAAAATAATTTTTATTGTTATTTTGATAATGAATTCTTTTAAATATTTTTTTAATGTCCCTAAAAGATAAGGGTTGAATATAATTTTTATCAAGCTGATTAAATTTTAGCATAAATTTTCCAATATTTTTAGCTTCTTCATCATTAATATTTTTGTTTTCATTTTCATTATAAAAGCTATTATTTATTTCAACACAAATATTTTGTACATCTTTTTCAATAGATTCAATTTCTTCGCTTGTTTTTTTAATATGAGATGGATATATAAATTCTCTTAAGGAAGATTCAATTAAAGGTGGTAATTTATTTCTTCCTAAAGTTCCAATTTTATTTTGGCAAGCAATAAAAATAAAATTTTTATTAATTTGAATTTTTTTTTCTAATCCAGGAATATATATTTTATATTCTCTCAAATGAGACAAAGAAGGTAATAAAGATTTCATTGTTTCTGATGAACTAAGGTTAAACTCATCAGCAATAAAAACTGAGCCTTCTATCATTGCTAAAGTTAATAATCCATCTTTAAAATGAACATTATTATCAATAATAGTTGTCCCACCAAAGCATTGCGATGGTTTTGTTCCTGAATGAAATGATTGGATATAATATTTTTTTTCTTTCATTATCATTCTTGCAAGTGCACAAGCACCAACTGTCTTACCAATACCTGTGGGGCCCTCAAACCTCATATGTAAATGAATTAAATATGAAGAATAGGCCTTAATTAAAAATGTGCATAATTCATTTGATTTTGAAAAGAAAAATTTATTTTTTTCCTGGCTCTTATTACTTGGTTCTCTAGATTTAAGAATATTTTTAATTGTTTCATAAATTGATTCGTCTATTTTGAAATTTTTACTATTATCATCTATTAATTGATATATATAATTGATTATTATATTAATTTTAATTTTAGGGAAACTTAATTTAAAAATATTAACTGATTCAATAAAAAAAGATAAAAATGCAATAGAACTGATTATTTTTTTATCATCTTTTATAATTATATTATATAATTCATTTATATATTCTTCTCTTTCATTTTCTAACTGAAGGTTATTTTTTTCTATATTTGGAGCTTTATTGTTTTCTTTTTTAGGCTCATTATTATTTTCTTTAATTTTATGCTTTTCTCTTCTCCCTTTTTTTTTAGGTTTATTATCTTGAGGAATATCTTCTTTTATATTGTTGTTGTTTTTATCTAATTCCTCAATTTTATGTTTAATAAAATTTTTAATATCTAAGTTTATTAATTGGTCTTCAAAATATATTATTTTAAATCTATTAATAAAAGCAGGAGACATTTTATTTAATTTATCTTCATCGCAAGTTGCAATTACTCGAAAATTTTTATTTATTTCTACTATCTGCTCTTTTTTGTCTGGATTCTCTGGAACTTCGAAATATAAAACCTTATCAGAATTTAAATTTAAATCAAATAAATTATTAGCTCTTTCTGTTACTTGAGAAGAAATTTCATTAATACAATCAAATACTAAGCATTTTCCTTCTTTAACCCCATTTAATAAGAATCCATAATTCCATTCTAAAATTGATTGCCCTGATTCTTTTTTTTTGGATAAAATTTGTTTTCCTATTAAGTCAGAGCAAGAAGTTTCTTCTGTACAAATCATAAAATCTACATCTAATTTTCCAAAATTTTTATTAACTACCTTTTTATTATAATATTCAGCCATCCATAATGCAAATTGAGTTTTGCCACACCCCTTTTTCCCTATTATAATAACATTACTTCCATTATTAAATGAAAAATTTACTTGTTGAAAAACCTTTTGAATTGCTTGTGTTTTAAAGCAAGAAGGAAATTCTAGTGGTATATCTAAAATAATTTCATTTTTTGGAAAATATTTTGTAATTATTTTCTCAAAATTTTGTAGTTGGTCATGAGTTTTCCCATAAACGTTATAAAGAATATTATACATATTTTCTCCCTTTGAAAATGCTTCTATAGAAGAATCAATTTGTCTTAATGTAAAACAAATAAAATCATTTGCTTTTTCTTTAGACCATTCTAAATGGAAGTCTATTAATTTCAATAAAGTTTCATCATCCATTTTTTTTCTATCTTTTTTTTCCGCTATATTATTTCTTATTCCTTTTGCAATTTCAATTAATTCTTCTTTTGAAAATTCATCAAAATTAACAATTTGAAATTTTGATAAAAATTTTAAACTGGCTGTTTCTCTTTTATCTTTATAAAATTTTGTTTTTCTATTTTGTGTTGCTATTAAACAAAAATTTGGCTTCATTTTAAATTTTTGTAAAGGAAGCCCTGTAATTTCTATACTTAAAACTTTTGTATCTAATGCTTCTTCAATACATTGAAGAACTGAAACTGGCGCTAAATTAATTTCATCCAAATGTAAGCAATGTCCTTCTCCCATACTAAAGGCTTCGATAAAAGGCCCATAATTCATTTTTATTCCTTCCAAAGAATCAGAATCTCCTGAATATTTCCCAAATAAATCTGAAATTTTAGTTTCTTTACTAAGACTAAATTTAATATATTTAAATTTGGTATATTCTTTTTTTTTAATTTTAGTTCTTTCTTCTTCCTCCTTTTCATCCTTGATTATTTGCCATTGACGATATTTTGCCATCATAGAAGCTGTAAAAGATTTAGATGTACCTGTTTCTCCCTCTAATATACAAGGAACTTGATATATCATATAATGGTATACTTTGTTACATTTTTCTAATGATTTTGGAGATAAAATAAAATTATTTTCTTTGAATAAAGGGCATGAAATATCAATATTTTGAGGATATCTTATTTTTAAATCATTTTCTCTTATTTGTTTATTTAGAGCTTTAATAGTTATTCTTTCTAAAATTTCTTGTTGTTCTTCATCAAATAAATTATTCATATTTTTTTGTTCTTCATTTGCACCTCTTTGAGATATTTTAATTATTCTTTCGGGATAATTTCGGATGATATTATTTTGGTTTTTTCTTAATTCTAAATACTTTCTCCTCATTTTTATATTAAAATATAATTAAATTAAATAATTATGTTGATTTAAAAATGATAAATTTAAAGAATCTTTATTTATTTTCAATTAAAATGGGGATTGGGGATTGGGGATTGGGGATTGGGGATTGGGGATT